>NAJO01000060.1:0-191180 GCA_002077065.1 Cryoendolithus antarcticus
TAGCGCAGGGCACGAGAGCAGACATGGCACGGCAGGTATAGTACAACGTCTATCGTACGCCATGCAAGACTCACAGCCAGGTCGATTTAGACTGGCCTAGTCCTCGCCCATGCTAACATCCTCCGCACCCTCGTCCTCAACCTCACTCCCCGCAACCTGCTCCACCTCCTCATCATCCTCAATCTTCACCGCCCAGTGCGGCGAATCACCCTCCCTGACCCTGGCCCACCGCTCGTCCACATGATCTTCCTCGTTTTCAGCCTCCCCATCACTCTCCTCAAGCACGTGCTCCTCCCTCTCCTCATCAGCTATCCACTCCCTCACATCACCGTTGCCCGGCCGGTATCCATTCGTCGCAACCTCAAGCTCCGCCTCAAACCGCACCTCAGCCTCACGATCAGCAGCTTCGGTTTCCCGATGAATCTCGAGATCCGCCAGAGCCAGGCGTTTGCACTCCGTAGTCCACTCAGCGCACTTGTACTTCTCCATAGCTGAGAGGAGCGTGCGATCCATAGACTCGTTATCCTTGATCGCGCCCGCGAGCCAGTCGTCGCCGTGCTGCAAGTAGGCGAGCTCAGCAGCGGTAGTCCCCGCGTCGTGAACATCAGCAGGAGCCAAGATCTGTGTAAAGCCTTGCGTGAAGAGCAGGTTCTCCGTGCCGAGCATGATGAGGTGGTAGAGCGGCGTGTTGCGCATGAGGTCGTGTGTTTCGTCTTCGGGTCTGGATTCGTGCTTGCGATTCAAAGCGCCCCAGTTGGTAGATACATAGACGCGTTTCCAGATAATGCGGAGGAGGTAGTCTGCGCGACCAGGATCTAGATGGGGCCCCTTGACGTTCAGGACTTGCAGCGCTAGGTAGAAGCTGGACTCGTGAAGCGAGGTGTCGGGATCTCTGGTGTCGTACTGGTCTGTCAAGGTCAGAGCATCGATGAGCTCTTCGAGTGATAGCGCAATGTGTGATACGACTTTGCTCAGCGTATTCTCCAGTTGGGCATAGAGCGTAGGATGGTACTTCCGTGTAGTCCTGGCATAAAGCTCAAGTGCTATCTCGAGTTCGGCCGGCGGGTCTATCGCTGCGTGGATCTCGGGGAGTAGGTAGGCGTAAACACGGCGCTGCGTGGATGCGATGAGGAGCTCGCCTTTAAGGAGGCTGGTCATGGGTTGCTTGTCCGTGGATGAGGGCTTGGTAGCCGACGCGGCAAGCAGACTGAGCTTGGCGAGCGAGAGCTGCACTTCTTTGCTCCATAGACTGTCCTCTTGCTCTGTAGCGACCATCTTGAGCATCTCACTAGCATGCCCGTAGTCCTTGTCAGCCATGACATCGTTGATCCAACACAGCTTCGCTCTTGCCGGATCTGCACGAAGCCAAGTCTTGAGATACTTGCCCCAGTGCTCTTGCGCGTTTTTGAAGAAATCACCAGCATTACCCTGCATGAGTCCATAGTCGAAGACGGCATTCCCGAAGTCGTCACCGAATTTGCGGAAGTACCTGCCGATGCGAGCGGTGTTCTCGTCCATCCTAGGCTTGACAACCTCCCTACTAATACCTGCAGACTCGCCATAGCTCTGACTGAGGTACGTGGCTTCGTCTACAATCATCCTGGTCAGACTGTGCATATCCCTGTACTTCTCGGCCAGATGCAGCGCAGCAGGCAGTTGGCCGATGTTCACGAGGTCTCGCAGCTGTTCAGTACGGGCCTTGATGCCGTTCTCCTGTAGCGCCTTTGCTTCTGCCAGGTATCGCGATCCGCCTCGCGATCGAGTCCAGTGGCCACGCTCCTCGTACATGTGACATGTGAGTTGGACTAGCTGAGCGTTCTCGATCGCCACTTTGCCGCAAAGATTTTCGGTCTCGGCCTCATAAGCTGATTCCGAGATCTGACCAGCAAGCTTGGTCAACGGTCCGATGCTCTTAAGCATCGTCTGGCCAGATGCCCAGAACTCGGGGATTTTGATGTATGCGGCCTCGTCGGTGAGTATACCCTCGGGCATGTCATCAGGCTGGAGGCCATATAGCTCAGCGTTCTCAACACGAAATTTGAGCGTAGTCTGCAGCACACTGATCCAGATGTCGTCAGCTTCGGATGCCAGGCGCAGTATGAATGGCGCGGGTCGCTCGCCCTCTTCGACAAGGTCATGCACCACGCTGTAAGCATGGCAGAGAATCTTGTCGAGGTACGCGAGCTGAAGTACGAACATCTGCCTGAGTTGCTCATCCGATGAGGGTATCTGCTTTACGGCAGTGTACTCGACCTCCTGTAACATACGCACGCACTCGTGGAGCAAGGTAGCCCGTGGCTTTTCCTCGAGTTTTGCGTTGGCTCTGTGCTTCTCCGATACCTGCCATAGAGCCTGTCCGGCAGCGAGTCGTTCAGCATCCCAGAGCAGTCGCCATGTGGCCTCGCGTGATAGTGGAGGGTAGCTCGATCGTACATGTGCGATCAATGTGTTTAATGCCTTCGCCCGACGTGCCAAATTGTCCTCGATCGACACGGGCGACGACGAGATCATCGAGGTTTGCGACGTAAGGACATCGTGACTGATCGCCAAGACAGCGTTCTCCAGTTCTGGTTGCGTGCGCGTCTTCTTCTCATACCGTGAGAGATCCAGCGCATTGTCTGGCAAGATTCCGAAGAACACGGCCTGCTCGATCTTACTCTTAGTAGGAATCTGCGACAGACCAGGATCTTCTGAAGAATCATTGACGGCAAGACGCATCAGCCCAGCACCTTGGACGAAAATACAGCAAGCGGCTAGAGCCGATTTCGTGTCTTCTGAATCGATACCTGTGAATGCAAAGCCCTTGTCGCTACGAAGATAGACAGCGTCCTGAAAAGGCTGAGGTGCGATGTAAGATTCGTCGCCGTGGAACTGAGCTTCTGGGTCTGCGTCGTTTGGGCGATTGAGTGCGATCATGACGATCGCGTCTTCGAACATGATGATCGCCGTATGGCCAGGCCGTGGCAGAACGAGCTTTGGTGCGGAGGTACTTGATCCTGTCGGCTGATACGAGGAAATCATGTGCATCTGTTTGATCGTGGCGGAGGTGCCACTCAGACTCATCTCGCACAGGAAGTGGAGTTGCTGGCCCACATGACCAACTCTGAGCAGAAGTAGCACGTCCAGCGGCTTGTCAGCGGCGACAGTGTGGACCTCGATTGCATCCGATGCCTGCTGTTGCTCCACAAACACAAACTCCAGTACTACGAGCTGCTCGGCCTGTCCCTGCGTCTCGCCTGCGTATGACCGCCTAAGCTCGTCGACAAGCTGGTTACGGAATGATATGCTGCCGGTCCAATGTGATCGTCCGCTCCAGTCGACCTCCCACACCTTCAACTCAGCCTGCTCTGTGATGGCTACGACTTGCACTTGTCCTCGTGGTCCTGCAGCTCTTGTGCGTACGGTGGCAGAATCCAGTTTCCACGCTGCCGCGCCAAGTGCGCCTTTGATGCTGTCGAATATCGAAGTCTTGACCTGGCTACCAGCACGCAAGAATTGAGCCTGAATCCTCACCTTTCCTTGCATGTCGCGAAGCGTAAGATGCGCAAGACGTCCAGAGTCGAAGGTCACGATGAAGCCTGCTGAGTCGGCAGCAGTCAGAGCAGTGACATGCTCGCCATTGAACGTTCCAGCAATCGTCCCGTCCACTCCCGGCTTGCGCTCCTGGAAGAGTCCCATCGACGCAGCGCGCTCGATTGACTCGTGGAAGACGACATGCCCGGAGATCGCAGATAGGAGCAGCAGTCCCGTCTCGGTGCTCACTCCAGCTGAGACAAGAGCGCCGAATGGTAGTGGGTCCGCATCTTTCACCGAGAAGGGCACATCAAACACCTTGGGATTTGTCACTGTCGCGTGACTTGTATAACCCCAAATGAATGCCTGCCCTCTCGTGACCGCGAGCGCTTGCCCTGTACTCGCTGATAGGGTACCTCGAAACTCATTGCCCGCCCTCTTGAGCTCTCGGGGCGTGGAAGGCAGACTTTTGATGGTGTAGTTCGCGTTCTGCGTCAGTACCTGCGCGCCATCAGTCCTGCCAGTGCGCGTCGCTGTACTCTTCCGGCCACCTCTGACGACGATATTGCCATTCAGATGGTGATAACTGCTATCACCGTCAAGTGGTCCGCTGACCTTCCTGCCACCTGGGTAGGCATGGCCATCGCTTGCGCTGTGACCCTCGTACTGCCCTTCTTCGCCACGCGCCACGAAGCTGTCCTCTGATATCTTGCTTCGCTTCCGCCGTGGCGCGGTGCGGAGGCTATCATCATGGCGTCTGCGGCGTACTGTCCTGAGGGTACGCGGTTCAGGCTCGGGGGTCGCTGTGCTGGACATCATTGCCGTGTTGCTATCCTCGCTACTCCATCATCAAGTAGCTATGCGTATACACCCAAACTCCGCTTATGACGCGTCGCGTGCCTTGGTAATGCGCAGTCTGACTGACATGCGCCATCGGTGATATCTCGTCAACCGCGACTGTCCACTCCAGAAAGCCCAAGAGCTGTTCGGAAGACTCCCGCGTGCCGTTGCGAGTCATGTGTCATCGCTATAACGAGAGCTCAATATCAGCAGGGCATAGCGCTCCCGTCTAGCATTCGGCACGGGCAGATGATCGTCCTTGCGCCGATCAAGGGGGACACCTCTAGTTCACGCTACGAAGTGTGGATTGAGACATTCACCTCATCACAATTCTCCGCAGTGATGCGTGTAAGCGACGCGATGTTAGCAGATCGTGCTGTACTGCAGTGTGCGAGAGATCGACCATCACTCGACATCGCTTGCGTGAGCAACGGTTATGGACAGCTTGACGGTCGTCCATTCATGGCGACTGCACTTGCACTTCTCGGCGAAAAAAGCAAGGCGTGCCTGTGGTGTTAGCCTTCGACCCCAACGCACCACCTGCCGGCACTAGAAGTTATCGAGTGCTCGTGAATGGCCGATCGCGATGGGATTCAAGCTTGCTATCACCGCATCGCAACGGTCGCTGCGAAATAAATATGGCTTACAACGGCGACGAGCAGGCGGGTGACTGGCTAGTCGCTATCGTCCGGTCTCACTTATTACCTGGCGATGTTCCACTCCTCGGCAGTGGTTGGTAGGGCCCAAGCATGCGGGCTAACGGTGTCGATCTCGAGGGTCGCTGGTATTGACTCGCACGTCTCCCTCCTATCCCCTTCGTGTGTCATTTTGTGCTGCCCTCCCCTTCGAGCATTGTGTCCTTCCATAGGCTGTACGAGGTGAGCAATATAACTCTCGAATCGAGAAACCAGCCTGCAAGGTTCGCACTTTCAGCGGTACTATCGTGTCTACAAACCTTACTTCTGCTAGCGACTGCGAGGGCAACTACGAACGAGACCTTGCCTGGACCTTCCTTAGGCTTTCGCAACTCGACCTCACTTCAGACGCACACCTCATCGCCAGACTCCCACCCATCGCGACTTTCTTCAATTGCTCACGTGAATGGCCACGCCGCACTGTAACTGGCCCGGCTTCATCCTTCACTACAGATCGTGTGCCGGGACTGTGGCGCAGAACATGAGCACAGCACCTGCCGCACTTGCTACAACGACACCAAGTCACTCACAGTCAGCCTCGACCAGGTAGTATTACAACACCCTATCGCGCTGGTGTAGTGACTAGATTCGACCTAGACAAGCCATACACTCGCGTGGAATCTCGCATTCCTGCCCTAGCAAGTGCATTCCACAGTCAACAACACCTTGAAGTGCCGGGCCCAGGCCATCGCGCAAGCACCGGGTCTGAGCTCAACCGACCTCTTCGAGGTTTCGCGAAGGGACGGCGACAATATCTGGGCATGTCCCGATACGCACGATCACGATAGCGATGAACCAGCCGTCAGCACGCGATGCGGCGGGCGGCCCTCCACTTTCAGTCAATGGTACAAGCATGACTTCGACTGGCGTGATGAGAACGAAGCCGATGCCCTTGCCCATGCTACAGACCAGAGCCACTGGTCCACTACCGAATCGCTTCACGTTGACACCTCCAGAGACTCCCATCAGTCCACAGGATAGCGAGACACTGCTACCACCCACCGAACCCCTCTTTCACAACTACCTGCGAGCCAAACATGGCTTCAACCCGGCCTTCGATCCTTGCACCGAGACCGAGTCCGCTTCCATCACAGTCCCCATTAAGCAAGGCGACTTGATACTGGTGCATTCGGTTCACGCTAACGGCTGGGCCGATGGCACAGTACTCGCCAGCGGCAGTCGGGGATGGGTACCGACGAACTACTGCGAAACGTACGATCACTCGTACATGCGGAACCTACTCAACGCTATGACGCAGTTCTGGGACTTACTGGAAGAGAGCGGAGCCACGAGCTTCTCTACCTTCGTGCGACAGGACTATATCCGAGGGCTGATAGCGGGTGTGCGCTACTTACTCGAGTTCTCCGGCTGCCTGCATCGTGACTCGCGGCTAGTCGAACAGCATCTGGGCATACGTCGCATGCGCAAGGGTTTGCTGGCGGACCTGTCGTCCATGGTGCAGAAGGCGAAAGAGCTGCAGGACGTAGCCAGTCAGCCATACGCAGGAGAAGTGGTACACATCGTGCTGGACGAGCTGGTCATCAAAGCATGCAAGGTGGTCACGCGTGCTGTGCGTTTTGTGGATATATGGGCGCAAGAGGCGCCCTCCAGTCAGGCGAACCACGATACGGCGCTTATTCTTGGTCGGCCCACGTCCTTTGGCTCGAGCAAGGTCGAGACTATTGTGTCCGAAGAGTCCAACAACTCACTACTTCCGCAGCCACTCGACTCGGCAAAGTTCTTCAGCAGCAGTGATGGCTTCAGCAGCCACCCACCTTTGCCTTCTTCAGGCAAGTCGTCGGTGAACACTGTGCGGGCGTCTTTCAGCAGCACTTCTCATCATAGACTCTCATTGATCAGAAACGAGCATCGCAACGGACCTTCGGCGTCTGAGCAGCTCTCGCAAGCACACGACCTGTGCATATCGCACATCGGAAAGTTCTTGGGGCATCATTTGCGCCCTCGATCACATGCCGAGCTCATGGCCATTACTCGCGATCTTGAGTCTTCAAGTCAGAGCTTGTCAGCCATTGTCGAACAAATAAGCGCAAAGCAGACTCACAGCTCAGAATCTATGCGACAGTCTACAGTCGCTGTCCAGGCGGCAGTACAAGGCCTTCTACAGTCCACCAAAGAGGTCTTCAGCTTCTCCGACAGCTCAGACGATGACATCGTAGTCCTACCGGATCAGGTGAATCGACTGGTCGCCATCGGTACAAGGCTCATCAGAGCTGTCAGTGAAAGTCTCGCGCATGCTCGCAAGGTTCTGGAAGACATTGGCGACTTCGAGCTTGAGACACCACCTTTGCCTTGGTCAGCGAATTCACAAGTCGACACAACGAGGCCTGAAGATGGCCTGCCCCGGCGCCGAACAAGTAGGGTTGGACTGGGTCAAGTACGCAGGCTGTCACATAAAGCACTTCCGCCTACGCCACAAGTGCTCGACCATTCGACTTTGGGTGCGATCGCCATCACTGCCTTTGGGACGCCATCGCCGGCTATGTCTTCCGTGGGCTCTGCTGTACCCCCACCAACGCGCCTAGCACCGGAGATCTGCGCATCTCCAGCCACTGGTCACGACACCAACACGGCGGCTGCCTATGCATCCCCTCTGGCTACGGCACACAGTGCAGCACCTCCGTCGCCGTTCAAGTCGGATGCCACAAGTACCGGACGGAAAGACAGCGTGAGCACATCGATCGCAGATTCCACGAGCATGCAAGGGAGTCACTTCAGACGTTCGGAGAACAGTGTAATGTCAAGCACCTCCACCAGGGCTACAACGCCCGAGCGACGGGCCAGTCAGCGCAAAGAGCTTGACTCGAAGCTTTTGAGCAGTTTTGCTAGTCTGTCCAGTATGGGCTCAGGCATCACCGATAGCAGTGCCGAGATGGACGCCGTACTGCTTCACAAGACCTTCGCACATGAGCTCATCTTGAATACTCAAGGTCAAGTCGTTGGCGGAAGCTTGCAGGCTTTAGTGGAGCAGATGTCCTTGCATGATGCGACGCCCGACCCTCAATTCGCCACGAGCTTCTATCTCACGTTCAGACTGTTCACGACACCACGTGACTTGGCGCAAGCATTCATCGACCGGTTCGACTACATCGGACAGAGCAGAACGGTCGGCAAGCCAGTCAGACTCCGCATATGTCAATTCTTCAAGGGTTGGCTGGAGACCTACTGGAATGCTGAAGCTGACAAGGAGGCGCTTGGCGACGTGCGGTACTTTGCCTTGCATAAGCTGAAGGTGCACCTACCGTCTGCTGGCGATCGTCTACTGGAGCTCACGCGCAAGGTCACGGCTGCATATCAAAGCGGCACCGCAAGTGCTCCCCTCGTGTCAGGAATCGGCAAGACGACAACATCCATGATGACAACTTCTCACGCCGAGACTTCGATCCCAGATCCCATCGTCTCTAAATCACAGCTTGCCATGCTCCGCATTACTGTCTCGAAGCCAACGGACGCCAATATCCTCGATCTCGAACCCGTTGAGCTCGCCCGCCAGATTACCCTCATAGTCTCGAAACGTTACAATGACATCCATCCCGATGAGCTCCTTACCCTGGAATGGAACAAGAAGTCCTCATCCCGCGGCATCAATCTCCGCAGCGTCTCCAGCATCTCGACTGAACTTGCGCACGTCGTAGGCGACACTGTGCTTTCCCCGACCGAAGCCAAGAAACGCGCCCTCATCATCAAACACTGGGTCAAAGTCGCCGCCGCGCTCCAAGCTCAGCATAACTACGAGTCCCTCATGGCTGTGGTCGCCTCCTTGGACTCGTCAATGCTGCAGCGCCTGAAACGCACTTGGGAACTCGTCTCCAAGAAGACCAAGCTCCGCTTCGCCGAGCTCAAGACGATCATAGACGTGAGCCAAAATTACGCTTCACTCCGCCGGCAGGTCGACGATACTCACGCTCCTTGCATCCCGTTCGTGGGCATATACCTGCAGGACATGACGTTCATTGATGCTGGGAATCTCGCGACGCGACAGATCCCGAGGTCTTCGCCGGGAGGCTCGTCGAACGACGCTGCGACATCTGTCATCAACTTTGACAAATATGCGCGGATGGCGAAGATCGTAACACAGATCCAGCGCTTCCAGACGCCATATCCACTGCGTGCGGTGCCAGAGTTGCAGACTTGGCTGGAAGCGTATATGGACCACATGGGCGACGCTACGGATGCGTTGGTTGGCAGCTTTCACCGTCGAAGTCTGATCCTCGAGCCGCGGCAGGACGATCTGCTGCGGCCGAAGACAATGGAAGCCAAGGATCGGAGGTCAACGACCCATGGTATTACCGATACCAATGATGAACGCCCGAAGACTAGTAGGGCCATGACTGAGCGATTCAAGTCCAGTCAGGACGACACGGCGCCACCCATGCCTGCGGGCAAGGACTTTTCGCGCATGGATCTGTTCTGGAAGAGCACGCCATTCGCCTTCAGGGGAGGGTTTGGCGGACATGCGGACATGCCTGTAGACACCGTGGCTGGGGCCGAGAAGTGAGGAATTGGACAGTAAGGGAGGGATGAATAGGATGTAGAGGGCGTGCATGTGTTGGAGAGACGAAACAGGATGGACGGCAAGACGTAGGCTAGAACTGCATTGGCTATGTCGGGATGAAGCAGTGTATGTAGCGTAGCAGAGCTCTTAAGGCTCGCACGAAAAGCAGGATGGACAGCACATCTGAGCGCTTTTTCTATGTTATTCTCACCACATGAACCTTTGCACTTTGCTATTTTCGCTCTCCCACGCGAAGCCTCGGTGGAGGAACATGTACCCGGTTACGGCATTGATGGCCAAGAACCAGAGAGTCTCGAGCCAGAGCCGCTTGTCGGACTGATCGCTGCCTTTCCTTGCTTCTGCTTCGGATCCAGGTCGAGGGTTCGTCAGAGTTGCGGACGATGGCACGTGCAGGCGCCAGAACAGCCACGGCAAGATGAAATAACGCGGCTCGACCAGCGGTGCGGTCACGAGGTTCAACGCCGTCGTGGCGAGCCAGATGAGCAGGAACGAGACGTTGGGCCCCTGTGTCGTTGTCCGAGTAGTGCTTGACTCCGCGGCGACAATTTTGTTCGCTGCTGCTGAGTCTTCTGCTTCAACTGGTGGTCCGCCGAGTCCTTGTACGCAACCCCAAGCTGACGTGACGTACACTGGAGCGGCGAGATACCGCACCCACCACGGCCGCATGAGCAAGCGGAAGACATAGAAGACGTAGTGTCTGTTGTCCGCGAGCGTGAAGGGATGTATGATCGTGTTGTACTTCACCATAAGTAGTGCTAGAGCTGTGAAGCCGGTCAGCACCACAAACCTGGGCGAAGCCGATATGCTCGACTTGACTGGCATGAGTCGTCGGATCTGAGGGGCGCAGCGTTGCAGGATCGCTAGAGGCTGGGTGAAGAGGTGAGGGAGGATGATGGGCCAGCTGAAGAAGAGGGAAAATGGCCAAAGGTAGAGGAGCTGTGGCGTGTGGATCGTGGCGACATGGTTGGATTTGTCGCCCAGGACTACGCCGCCGTTGAGTATGATGAAAAGGGCGAAGTGCAGCAGGATGACTAGGAACGGCGATAGGGCGCTCAACAATGCGAACAGGCGTAATGGCTGCCTGGGGAGCTTGAGGACTAGCGTTGCGAGGGACAGGAAACATTTGGCATAGTCTGCATAGATGCGGTCAGTCTAACGTGATGATAGTGGAAGCCGCGAGGATACTGACCCTCAAGACTACAGTTCTGCACAGGCGGAACGTACAGCACCTCCATCTTCCAGCTCGTCCGCGCAATGCTCAGCCAGCCATCTCCAAATCCGGCTACCCCACGATACATCGAGTCTTTAACAACTGCATGACCGCGATCCAGCTCCCTGACCAGCACAATACCAGCTGGGAAGATCGCAACCCAGAAGATATTTGTCTGTCTGAAGAGCAGCGCCACAATCCCGTAGACTACCAATCTGATGTTACGTCGCTTATTGTGTGAGGGGAGGGAGCTCCGATCTGTAGCCGTGAATGAATTATAGAACAGCGCAACTGCGAGAGTGGACGGAATATCTGTATAGTACAGTGCCGAGAAGAAGAACAGGGGTGGGAACAGGACAGTATTCAGAGCGCTATGAGCAGCAAGCCATTGCGATTCAGTGCTGTCACGTCGAGGCAGGCGACGAGCATAGATCCGCTGTAAGATCCAGGCCAGTGCCATAGTGCACAGCAAGTTTGTCGCCCGTAAGCCTGTCGTGCTGCACCCAAGCACAGGCTTCAGCAGGTATGAAACGAAATATAGGCCTGGTGGCGTAGTGATTTTGGGATCCCAGGGGAAGAATCTGCCATCGCAATATTGCTTTGCTTGGGGGACATGGAAGGCTTCGTCCTGAGAGTAGTGATGAGATGGGTGACTAGGACCTACCTTGAGAGGCTACGTGGACCTACGAGGTAAGGATCGGGCACTGTGGAGTTGACGGCGGCGAACCACAGTAACGTTGGTGGTAAGGCTAGCAGTAGCCAGGCATTATGGCGAAGAAACGCCATGAAGGGATGGAATGCCGAGTGATCGAACTACGAGGTTGAAATGCGTGTCAACTTAACTGTATACCTTAGCGTACTAAGGTGGGCACAGGTATTGTCGCCTTGCAGCCTCAGGCCAAACTCCGTCCGAGGATAGCAATGTTGGACAGCGCGTTGCAGCACTATAGACTGCAAATATGACCAAGTACTTTGCACTAACAACTGTTCTCCCCAATCCACTTCACGACCTCCGCCGTCACTCTCTCCGGCTGATCCAACATAACCAAATGCCCCGCCTCGGGCACAACCACAAACCCGTCCAACTTACTCCCCAGCATGCCCGCCATCTTCTCCATCTTCTCCCGCGGAATCCAAGCATCCTGTTCACCCCATAGTACCCTGACTGGACACCCTACCTCACTGTAAGGTTTCTTCTCCAACATCTTCGCGACATCACTATCATCAGCCTGCGCGATCTGGCGGACGAAGCTGGTCTGTGCTGACTTCGCTTCCGCAGTCTCTAGACCGTCGAGCCACGGGGCGGACGTTATGGGCTCCCAAGCCTGACCGTGTGGCGTCACGCAGGCACTGCGGGCTACGGCTTCCAGCATGGCTTCGTAGATCGGGCCAGGGAGTTGCGTGAAGACTTGGCTCTCGGAGCGGCAGAGTTTGTAGAAGCCGTCTCCCCAATGCAGTGTGACATTTGTGTCGAGACACATAAGACTGGCGTATTCTGCACCGTTCAGCAGGTGGGCACGAAAAGCGATGGCGCCGGCTATGTCGTGCGCTATCACATGAGGACTGTTGCCTTGCGATGAGCCAGTGAGATCCACATGCTTCAGTAGGGCAGTGAGGATGTCGGCTTGAGTGCGGACTGATGTTGAGCCCGTGAAGCCTCTGCTGTCTTTGGATGCGGAGACAGCGGGATCAAGAGTCTGTGATGCGCCGTAGCCACCTAGGTCATAGAGGAGAACGTTACAGTTGTGGACTTGGTGGAGCACTGTAGCGATGGGGCGGAACATGGCGCTGCTCCATGGCGTGCCGTGGACGAAGACGATGGTCCGAGAGGTGAGGATCCTCGCGTTCGGCCTTGCTTTGAAGAGCTCGTACTTGATCAGCCAGCCGCTGAGGGCGATTTCGGACCAATGGGCTGCCATGATAGGCAGGAAAAGTGAGGGTGTTGGCAAGAAAAGTGTTCTACCGGGTGATACGAGATGAGGCAGAGAGAAAGTAGAGGAAGCTGAAGCAGGGAACGTGAAGCTCTGTTACGCCCTACTACCAGTATAAGAGCTTCTTGTGAAAGGCTTCTTGTGAAAGGCGCTAGCATTCACTTCAATTTACGGGAGTCAAGAGGCCTGTGATGTCAACCTCCCCGACAAATGTCCAAGGCCGATATATGTCCAGGGCAGATGCCAACACTCCCGCTGCCGATGGTGCTATTGCGTGTCATTGTATCTTCACTGTCTTCATCCGCTCTGGCTGCGGGAGCGATCACTTGCGCCACTTATTAGTGGAATGGAAGTTGTGGTGTCTGTTCGCGTGGGAGGACTAGAGGTGTGACGAGCCTGAGAAGGCGGCTTTGTCAGCCTTATCCCACCGCACGAGCATCGCCGGCAACTCCCGCATAGCCAATTCCCGCGACGACATCGATACAGACATGTGACAGTGAGTCGTGCTTGCCGACCATAACCAGCCACTGACATTTCCTTCGCCTCCTCCTCGTTCATTCGTGTCCTATGGCTCCTATCACCGTATCTATACACCTCATATCCACGACGTGACGACTTTCACTTCCGCATCCGGTGGCCTTATCGACGCGCGGACGATTAACACATCATAACACAAGACACCGAACAAAGACACCATGGGCGGGCCCTTAGATGATCCGAGTATGGAGGAGCGCGCCGACGACACAATGACCGAAGACGACAACATGATCATAGAAGACGCTGGTGCAATCCATGCGCCTCCAGCACATCTTGCCGCTCGCTTCTATCGCAGTGCGGCCAACTTCAGGCGCAAGTCTTCTGCCGCCTCGTCTCGACGGAACAGCTTGTCTTCAGCACACTCGCGTGCTTCGTCGGTCTCACGACGAAGCTCTGCGCCGGGCGGACTGCGCATGCGGTCCCACTCGATCGCGCACCAGCTGCGGAGGGCATCTTACCTAGAGGATCGGAGAGCAAGGCTCGCGGATCGAGCAGCGCACGCTGAGGTAGTCCGGGAGAGGTGCCTCATGCTCAAAGCGTTGCCTCGCGGCAACAACAGCGCAAGTGAGGAGAGGGCTTTAGCGGCGCAGCTCGCGAAGGAGAAGTACCTGGCGAAAGTGGCCGCAGCGTGTGCTGAAGAGGTGGCGCATGCGAGGCACGTAGCGGAGGCAGTGAAGGAGCGCAAGAGGCTGGAGGAGGAGAAAGCAAAGCGAGAGATGGAAGAGCGGCATGCAGAGGTCGAGAAGAGGAGGGCAGAGTACCAGCGCAATCTGCACGAGAGACGAGTGCGCAGGGCAGACAGTACGACAAAGCAGCTTGCCATAGTGGACGAAGACGTGCCGGGCGACGACGAGATTGCCGCAACAGACGGTCAGACAGACCCGCGAGTGCTCAGTGAGACGGGCGCAGCTTGTCGTATTCAGCGGGCATGGCGTCTGAGTCAAAGAAGTGCTGTCATCAAGGCGTTTAAGACGTTGCAAATCAATTCTGTGCGTGTACGAGGTTCCGAGTTCGAGGAGATGACAGCGAAAGTCGCGAACAAAGATGTCATCTCGGCTACGACCGCACTTCTGACACAGCTCGGTCTAGCGGACAAGGGCGACGATCTCAGTACTCGTACCTTCTTGTCGACGTATATGGTGACTGCACACCCTGTGGCAGTGCTCAACAGTAGGAATGGCGCCCAGGAGCTCGATTTGATTGAAAAAGCCCAAGCCGTTGTCGACGGGTTTGAGCATGCGCTGACCAAATTGACCGCGCGTAACAACTACAACATCAGCTCCATCGAGCTCGAGTCACTCTCGCAATGCTACTCGGACTACACTTCAGCGTTCGCGGCATGGCGACTACAAGACTCGTCCGTACTTGTCGAAGGCATGCTTGCATCGTTTGTCGAGCTCGATGCCATCTGGCAGACAGTCAAAGACGACTCCCGAGGCGAGGTGGCGAACGATTTCCGACAAGGCATCCGCGACAACCAAGTGAAGCTCCTCAGCAGAATCCAGAAGCTAGCAGGTCGTGACGCGGCGGACATCATGATCAAGAGAGCCATTCGCGAAAGTCGACGACGTCGGCCGAAGAAGCGCGCTGTTGCTGAAGTGCGACCTCGTGGACTCGAAGCTGGGGGACAAGCGGCCGTCTTGGCGCACGCAAGCGACAGTGAGGGAGATAGCAGCGATTCAATCATCGACATATCGCCGCCTCAGGTCTCGGGCGAGCTTGGCCGACTTTTCGCACCCATGCCATCGAATCGCGTGTTGACGCATGAGCTCGCGATCAATAAGGATTATCGACTTGAAGAAGACGAGAGCAACGCTGGTATCCGTGAGCACATCTACAGAAGTATCTGTGACAGTATGAGGCAAGCCTTTGCAGCTGGACAGGGCGCAGTGTGGACAATCTCCGCTGCAGAGAACATTCGCGAGAAGCTCCTGCGTATGCTCAAGCCGGGTAACAGCATGTACACGCTGATCAACGACACCCTTAACAGCGAGCAGATCGGTCAGCAGTGCGAACAAGGAGGTTTCAGCTACGATGGCTTCTTCAGCTTTATGGCGAACTTACTGCCGAAACTCTGTGCACCGTTTCGAGACCAGGAGGTAAAGCTGCTAGTTGATCAGTTGCGAGGAGACGCGTTGGTGGATTCCGGCGATTTCGATGAGCTGTCTATCATGATCGAGAAGCTATTCCGATTATTGCAGACTGTCGACACCCTCTCACTCGACTACTCAAATTTCATGATCATGCAGGCCGCGCCCACGCTAATTCGAGAAGCACCTGGCTACGAGAGCCGACTCTTCGGGAAAGACGTCGAGTCCGGCGCCGTCTCAGTAGACCATGTTCGCCAGCTTTGGCGCAATGCTGAAGATCAGCTCCTTGCAGAAGCAGAACGTCGCGATCCGGACAACGTCCGTCGACCCGAGGACCGACCAACATCAACCCAAATTTACACCAAAGCCCTCGTCGACCTGGCAATAGCCCAACAACCCCTTACTATCGACGACGTCCCCGAAACCCTTCTGCTGGACCATCAGCGCCTGCAGTCCATCCGCGAGAGGACACTCTGCATAGCAGTCATCGGCGCCATCTTCCTCACCGCCAAGAACCTCCTCAAACGCGACGTCCGCAGTCCCTGGACGGTGCAAGGCGCTCGGCTACTCAAGCTGATCGAAAAGGGAGGCTACGCCGCAGATCCGCACCCGCCACCTTCCGACATTCCACCTACGCCTCCTGAAGTCAAAGCTTTCTCGATCCTCGAGTCCGCCACTAACATGCCACCTTCCACTAAAACCCACCTCGCGTCCACGATCTCTCGCTTCTTCGCGCAGGCTGCTGATCATAATCTCACGGATCCCGTGCTCAGAGTGATCTACCAACGCCTCAAGTCGCATATTCACGCGAGGCTTAGTGCGAGTAGTGCGGCTGAGAAGGTGAGGGCTGCGAGCTCAGCTAGTCAGGTGCTAGGAGGCTGTGGGTTGGGGGAGTTTGTGCAGCAGGTTGGGGATGTGGTTGAGCTGCTGGAGGGGGTTAGGAGGGTGGACTTGGGGGCGCATGGGAGGTGGTATGAGCAAATTGCTGGGGAGAGGAGGGAGGAGTGATGCAGGACGCTGTAGGTAGTTGGCTGGAATGATCACGATCTTTGCTGAGTTCCGTATCGTCTCCTCTTTATTTTTTTCCTCCACTTGGCGGGTACAGTGCCGGCTGACGATTTCATATCTTCATAACAAGTTCAAGTCGCTGCCCATGGCCTGAACTGTGAAGCGTCTACTGTGACGAGGAAGGTGCGACCTACCCTCACTGTACCTGCCGCAACGCCTTCCATAGTCCCCTTCTGTTTGTCAGCTGGTGCACGATTGATCATGATCCTCACGAAATCACGTGTTCATGCGCTCACTCCATAGCTCGACAGACTAGAGGCCACAGTGTCCGAACCGCACGAGAACGATAGACAGACGCTACTCAATTAGAGAATGAGCGTACAGGAGGCCGCGCACGACTTCGGCAAGAGTCTATTACATACTGGAGACATATCCATCGCCATCTAAGACGACTCGACTGGTGGGGCGGACACTATGAGAGGTCGAATTGCTCACGCTGCTGCTTTGACTTCTTCTGACACCTTCTAGGCAATGCAATGGATCCCAGCGAATCTCTGGAGAATCAAACAGGCGACAGGCACTCCACGGAAGAAGCATTGAAGGGAGGGTCGAAGGTGGCGGAAGCGTCTAGCCAAGATGCGCCTGCCGACAAGAATGATAAGCCCACAATCATCGCCGATCATGAGGCATTCAAGTGGGATTACTACACGGTCCGTACTCACTCCACTGTTGCTTGTGAACCCACTGACCCAGCTCGCAGTGCTATGGAACGTGGGGACAGACGTACACCAACCTGATCAGCTTCCTCCAGAAGCCAAACCTGCCGCTCATCTGGCAAGCTCAAGTCCATTGCAACATTGGTACGATGCGCGTGTACAGCGATGAGCCTCAGATACCCGAGTTTGTTCACGAGCCTTGTCTTGCGAAGGCCGAGCGGCTGCTTGAGGAGGCGAGGCGCGTGCATGTGCATGATCCTAAGGATGCCGCGACGCTGATGAGGCTTGCACTCAGGATTGAGGAGGGCATCAATGAGCCTGACATTGACTGAGGTACATGTCGGCGGGTGTGGCATCGAGAATGTAGGTGGAGATACGCATGACGAGGAGGAGAACACTATGGGCAGGCGTGGCAGGCGTGACAGTCGCTCTTGTGGAAAGAACTGGCAGATTCATGATCGTAAGCTGTCAAGCTTTGCTTCGCTACGCGTTATTGCGCAGCTGCGGCGCCCCAGCTACCTAGTGCGAAGCTCCCTAAGAATGTCCCTCCCAGCACAGATAGGAAGTACCCGACATTCATCGTCATCACTGCGATCATGCTGTAACACAGTCAGCTCCAGGCTATCGATGTGAAACACCATTAGACTCACAGCAAATAGCTCACACCCGCCAACATTGTGTCAAGCGTCGCCCTCGCCGCAGCCTCATTGACCCTCCACGGCCGTCTCGCCCCCTTCAACAAATTCTCATCCACCCTATAGGCTCCCATCGGCGTCTCATGCCTCGTCCACTGCACCCAGAGTGGCGTGAAATTACACCGTAACGCAATCAGCACACGGAAGACCAGAGCGAAGGCGATCAAGAAGAGGCAGGTCCCGGCGTATTGGCCCATGTTTGCTGGAGTCCAGGTCATCGAGTAGAGTGGCGTTGTGTTCGAGGAGAAGAAAGTCATCGTCATGTCGGACATGCCCATCATGCTGCTTGTGGAGGCCATGCCAGACATATCGTGTCCTGCTGAGGCGGTGGAGGATGCCATGGCCATTGAAGAGGTGGCTGTAGCCATGTTCATGCCGGACATGTCGGTCATTGACATCGTGGCAGTTCCGTACAGATGTGAGGCCTGGTCGGGCGAGCCTTGAGTGAACGAGGTGCGATGCTGGGTCGTGTAGACTTTGGTTGATGGTTCCGGTGCTTGGGGCAAAGCGCTTGAGACGGAGAACAGGCGATTACAATTGAGATGCAACTTACTCAGTCATGCTACCACATCCGAGCTCGCGCATAGCGGATTCTGTACTTGCCATCATCTACGCGGAGCCGCTACTGTACAATCCGCCTCCAGAAGGTGGAACATCCCGCAAACTTGCTCAGCCAAGAACTGCAGCCAGCGAATCACAGACGCTGATTTTCCAACAGCAGCTCCACTTTGGGAATCGACCTCACGCAAATCTACTCAGCGCTATTCAGCACGGCAAGCGCGGCGAGTGCATGACCGGCTTCGAACAAACAATGCGGTAGGCGTAGCGAGCAGCTTTGAGACGCGTAGGTTCATTCTCATCATCTCTTACCTCACCACATCTGCTTTCATTCACTTCACCCGGGCAGTATCGCAAAACGTTTGCAGCGATGGACGGCATGGAGATGACAGGAACGCCGTGGCTACCGGCCGGGCCACCGATGCTTCACGCCTACAGAGAGTATGAGTGCAGTCAGAATACGACTGCAGAGTGCGACTACTACCAACAGTACTGGCACTTCTGGTACGAATCCGATCACAGGTTCGCCTTACCCACGGTGGCGCTGTTTACAACGACCATAATCCTGTTCGCCCTGGCACACTTCTTCCAACGATTAGCACCTAGATCAGTGCAAGACACAAGCATTGTCCGCAGGAAGACTGCCCTCTACCGATTTCTCAGCTATCGGAGCTTCCGATTGCCAGCGCTGAACTGGAACTCGGCGCCGCTGGGAGTCCTCCTGCTAGGTCTGGTCGGTACCACATTCTTCTTATGCATGACACTGATTCCGCAACCATACTACTGGCCTGAATCAGCGACACTGAATTACTGGGGAGGTTCGCCTCCAATCGCGACTCGATCGGGCTGGCTATCTCTCGGATGCATGCCGTTCGTCTTCTTGACAGCAGGCAAATCCAACTTCATCACGGCTCTTACAGGTGTCAGCCACGAGAAACTACAGGTCTACCATCGCTGGATCTCATACGTCTTCTTCGTGACAGCATTGGTGCATACGTTCCCATTCATCGTCTATAACATCACGACCGGGCAGATGGTGATGCAGTGGATGACCAACTTCGACTATTGGACTGGGGTTGTAGCACTTATTGCGCAGGCATATCTCACATTTGCATCGATGGGACCACTCCGGTAGGTCGCCGTCCGTATTGCACACATGGCTTTCACTGACACCCTTGCAGCAACATAAGCTATGAGTGGTTCAAGTTCTCCCACTTCGTCGCTGCCTTAGTCTTCATGGTCTTCCTCTTCGTCCACTGCGCGTCGACACTTTCGTCATGGGACTACTTCATCGTCACCGGCGTCTTCTTTGCGTTCTCTTGGCTCCATCGACAGCTACGCATCTACTTCGAACATGGTCTGCACCGCGAGGCCACCATCTCACTTGCTGCGAACGGGTTCGTTCGTGTTGTGATCCCTACCAAAGCAATCTGGCAAGTCGGTCAGCACTTCTTCGTGAGATTCCTATCAGCAGACATCCACGCTCTGTCGATACACCCGTTCACAGCTTGCTCGCTCCCCTCAGCGACTGGACCGGACTCGGAGCTAGTTCTGTATATACGACCGCGGAGAGGTTTCACCGCACGGCTGGCTCGACAGGCTGCTTCAGCATCCGGCAGCAAGGTTCGACTACTGCTTGATGGCCCGTACGGGGGAGTGCATATGCAAAAGGTGCAGCAGTGTCAACGACAAATCATCATCGCGGGCGGCTCCGGATCTGGCTGGATACTACCATTCATCCTGGCTTCTCTATATACCTCTGGCTCGACAGACAAGAAATTCGAGTCAAGAGACAATACCCTTAGGATCATCGTGGCGACCCGCGACATCGTGGCTCGGCAGTGGTTCGATCAGACTGTGCGTGAGCTGCTGTCATCCATGGGGCTGAACAAGCTACCACCAAACATCGAGATTGAGGAGTTCTTCACTGGCTCGGATCCCATGACAGCGCCGACGAGGGTCAGCGATGAAGATCCTTATGCATCGGAGGACCCCGAGAAAGCGCTAGGGACCACACATGCATCTTCACAACACGGCTCCGACTCGGATGCTGAGTCCACAAATGGAAAGAGCTCGAAGCAACACAGTGGACGACCCGATCTGCCTGCTCTGCTGCGCGAGGAGTTCACGTCTGCGAGTGCGCCCGAGCGGATAGGCGTGTTCGTATGTGGGCCGCTCAGCATGCAGAATGCTGTCTCGAACACTGTCGCCGAGGCGCAGATGTCGATACTCAAGGGCAGGCGGAAGGACATCTATCTGCATATGGAGCATTTCTCATGGGCATAGCGAAGTGTTAGGTAAATATTCGTACATGAACCCTACTCACGAACAAAGTCACTTTCTGTCCGCAGCCGGGTAATTGTCGATCGCGAGCACTGCGGAACCCATGCGACAGGTGGAAGAACTCGACACACTGCAAGTCATCCTTTCCGCCGTGAACTGCACATCACAGCACTGCAATTCATGGGCCGACCACGGTATTGTCGCGACTGTCAAGATCTCGTCGTTGCCAATTATCGCAAGGCACCGTCATGCTGCAGGCGATTGCCCGCAGTGGCGGAGCTGTTCAGCCAATTCGTCGCGACCAGCGGGTCAACCTCGCATTACTTACACGGAGTCGTCAGACAGCAGTTCAGCGGACTGTAAGCTAGCCTGCCAGAGAATGGCATACATAAGGTGAGTACTTCCAAGATCTCTCCTTGTTCGTGACCACAGGTCACCAAGATCCACGATGCGATCTCTACTCGCTTTGCTTGGGTTGTCAGTCGTCTATGCGTTTCGTAAGTCTATGGTTTTCCAGTGCTCGAAGCCATGATTCTAACATCCTTGCAGCACAGCGATGTCCTCCATTGCCACACGACATTGCCTTGCGCAATGGAAGCACATTGCCAGATCCCTTCACCACCGTTCGTGGACAGCGTGTCCAGTCCAAAGCTCAGTGGTCATGCCGCGCCAAGGAGCTCTCAGCGCTCTTTCAGGAGTACGAGCTGGGTACCCTGCCTGATCGACCTTCGTCTCTCAAGACCTCACTCTCAGCCAACGGCTCCGGCTTGACCATCACGCCCACCGTAGGTGACCGAAGCATCACCTACACGGTGAACATCACACTGCCTACTACCGGCAAAGCTCCCTTCCCAGCAGTCATAGCCTTCGGTGCCCCGAGCATCCCAGTTCCCTCAAACATCGCCACAATAGTCTTTGACAATTCCGAGTTCGCTCAGCAAGACAGTCTCGCCTCCCGCGGGCAAGGCCTCTTCTACGACCTCCACGGTCCAAATGCCACAGCCTCAGCCCTCACAGCATGGGCTTGGGGCGTAAGTCGCATCATCGACGCTCTCGAGAAGACTCCACAAGTTCGCATCAATCCTCGTCGTCTTGCGATCACGGGTTGCAGCCGCAACGGCAAAGGCGCGCTCGTCACCGGCGCCTTCGAGCCGCGGATCGCACTGACGATACCACAGGAGTCTGGCTCGGGAGGTGCGGCGTGCTGGAGGTTATCTGATTATCAGCTAGCGCATAATGAAATCACACAGACGGCTTCTGAGATTGTAGATGAGAATGTTTGGGAGTCTGTTGAGTTTCGCAAGTTCGCGAACAACACTGACTTACTGCCTTTCGATCACCATGAGCTGGCTGGGCTGGTCGCACCGCGTGGTCTGATTGTGATTGATAATTCAGATTACCTCTGGCTTGGTCCGTGGAGTAGCTGGGGTTGCATGAGTGCCGGTCGACTGATATACGAAGCGCTGGGGGTGACGAGCAATATGGGGTACTCCAGTATTGGGAATCATAGTCATTGCCAGTTTCCTGTGGACCGCCAGACGCCGGACCTGTATGCCTTCTACAGTCGGTTCTTGTTGGATGAACACGTGGAGACAGACGTGTTCTACAACTCAGTCGATCTAACGTTCGACTATTCGAGATTCGTGAAGTGGAAGGTGCCCAGGCTATACTGAGGCAGACTTCGAAGGCTGCGAGGACGACCAGTGGAGAGGCATCAAGGAATAAGTTACCCATGCATGGAGAGCGTAACCTGCTCAGCATAGCTCGTGGATTCAACTTTTGCCGTTCGATGCACCATTGAGCATCATGCCGGCGAACACGAGGGACCAATTCCAGAGAACCAGCTCCTATTAGACATTATCTACATGTAACTCTCCTATACTCACCCATCCCTCCCATTCCCCCCTACTTCTCCATCGTTCAACCCACTAAGCCTTCCCCTTCCCCTTTCCACTCCCAACCTCCTTCACCTTCTCAACATTCTTCCCCTTACCAATCGCCTTCCCCTTCCCGGGATATACCTCCTTCGCCCTCCCCTTGCCCTTGCCCTTTCCCTTCTTCGCAGCTTCGGCCTCCGGCTCCAGCTCCCGTTGCTCAGCTCTCGTGCGGCCGGGTAGTATAGGCGAGAGCGGCGCCAATCGCTCAAGCAGAGGCGACTTCGGAGCGATAGATGAGGCGACGGTGACGAGGAAGCGGGTCTCTTTCTTCACCAGCTTCGGAGCGGGAGAAGGGGACTTGGGCGTCGCAGTGGTCTTGGTGCGTTTCGTTGGCTTGGAGGCTGTGGGCTTGGTGGTGGGGATAGAGGCTTTGCGTGTGCGACGGGCTTTGGCGGGCGCGCATGGAGTTGACGGTTGGGAAGGGGAGGTCTTGGGCGTCGAAGATGCGGACGCAGCGGCGGAAGCGGCTTTGGCTGCGAGGCGGGGGCTACGACGAGGCGTGGTGGGCGTTGCGGGGATCTCGAGAGTGGTGTTCTTGACGATACCTGCTTTCTTCGGCGTGAAAGGCTGCTTCGACGCAGCGGCCTTCTTGGGAGTGACAGGCTTCTTGACCTCCTTAGCATGCTTAGGCGTGCTGGGGCCAGCCTCGACCTTCGCCACCTCGATCTTCTTGAGCTTCAACGCCACGATCCTCGGGCTCCGTTTCGGCGTCACCGGCGCCTCCTCCACGACCTCATCCCCTGCCTTCCGCTTCTTGGTGAACGAAGTAGCAGCAGCGTACCGACAGCTCGCCTCGCCCGTGACCTCCCAGTCCTGTGCATCAGCCTGGGATCCGGCATCGGAAGAGCAGTCGGTCCAGGCGTCCTCGCCGTCCGCGTCCTCGTCGGAGTCAGAGGGCGTAGCGTAGGCGCTGGAGCCTAGAAGGCCAGCTAACCCCTGGCGGACGCGGTCGGCAACCGCAGTGGTGCGGCGGTATACTGCAAGGACTGGCAAAGGTGTGGGCCACGAGAGAGCTCTAGTTAGGGAAGGCTGTGGAAGCGGTGCGTGGCAGATGGGGCAGTGGCTTGAGGTCGTGGCTTGGTTGTCGAGAGGGCATTTGCAGGGAACGATTGGAGTGTTGGGAGACGACATTGCTATGGCGGCTGTGTTGAACCCTTCTAGTCCGAGGAATGGATTTGAGTTGAGAGAAGTGTGTTGTTGGAGCTGAATAGTCTGTGCAAGAATTGAACGAAAGTGGAAGGACGAAGTAGATGTATGAGTACCAGACTGAAGACCAAAGAAAGGATGATATGAGCGGAGACAACGGCAGTCATATACTCACTCCGAATGGGACGTCCGATTATGTGGCGTATGTGTCTTGCATTGAACATTGGTAGACCGACCAGAGACAGGAGGCTCGAGACACTTGCATCTCGATTTCCGTAGACGCGACACCATCTATTTCGGTCCCAGACACGTCTCGGGCGCTGAGATTCTGGGTGATAGTGCTTCGCCTAACCTGTGTTGCAGTCGGCGGGTGGGTTGGGTGACGTGTCCGGCTAGATTTGGGTAGAGGGAGAACCCTCGAGATGCGCAGAGTCCTTGGAAGGCATCGACCATATGGATGATCCGGTACAAGTCCCGCCTTTTGTGATATAGCTCAGCTGAACTCCACGCTATGCCTTTTTACCCACAAGTTTACCCACCCCTCCCTCACACTCGCGACCCATTCACAGCATTCTTCTGCCCCCCCTGATCAACCGGTACCGTTCCCTCCAGCGGCCGCAACAACGCCCTACTAGCACTCCTGGCATTCTGCGCCATCACAGCATCCATAACCACAAGCGAAGCCATAGCCTCCACGATCGGCACCGCTCTCGGAATAACGCAAGGATCGTGTCGTCCCTTTGCCTCCAGAATGCCCTTCTCGGAGCCGTAAGAGTAGGTCTCTTGTGCCTGACCGATAGTGGCAGGCGGCTTGAAGGCCACGGTGAAGTAGATGTGCGCGCCGTTCGTGATGCCGCCTTGTATGCCGCCGGAATTGTTGGTCTTTGTTGTCAGGCGAGGGCGGTTCAGAGCGGCGTGAGTTGGGTTCGTCGATGGAGGAAGGGCAGGCGCGAGGATAAAGGCGTCGTTGTGGATCGAGCCTGGGATCTCAGTGCCGCCGAATCCAGAGCCGATTTCGAAGCCCTTCGTGGCGGGAATCGAGAGCATAGCGTGAGCAAGCTTCGCCTCCAATTTGTCGAAACAAGGCTCGCCGAGACCCGAGGGGCAGTTGCGGATTACACAAGTGACGGTACCGCCAATACTGTCTTCCCGCTCCTTGAAATCGCGAATGACTTGCTCCATCCTCTCCCCCGCTTTGGCATCTGGACACCGTACAGGGAGATGGTTATCCACCTCCTCCCTCGTGACCGTCTCCAGCAGTTCCAAAAACTTCGGGTTCGTAGCACAGCTCGGCCACTCCTTCGTAGCCGGGAAAAGATGCTCAGACCCAACGCTGTTAGTAAATGCCACGATCTCAACTCCATACGCCTCGCGTAGGAATTTCTCCGCCACAGCACCCGCTGCTACTCTTCCGATAGTCTCCCTCGCGCTGCTCCGCCCGCCTCCGCTCGAGGCTTTCACGCCGTACTTCTCAAGGTACGTCCAGTCCGCGTGACTCGGCCGCGGGAACCTGTCCATTGTCCCCTCCGCTGCGCCTTCGCCGTAGTCTTTAGGCCGTTGATCTTCGTTCATGACTTTCACTGCGATGGGTGTGCCCAACGTGATGCCATTTTCTGTGCCCGATTGGATCTCCACACGATCTTTCTCCGCCCGAGGGGTCGTGAGAGCTGACTGTCCCGGTCGTCGACGATTCATGTGCGGTTGGATGTCGCGTGAGGCATCTAGTTGCAGGCCTGGCGGGCAGTTGTCGATGATGCAGCCCACTGACAAGCCGTGGGATTCGCCGTAGGTTGTGACGCGGAAGTGGGAGCCGAAGGTGGACATACTGGGCGATGTTGATCAAATTCAAAACCAGAGGTGGAGAGTCAGAGGAAGAGCGTTGTGTGAGAGAAGATAGTGCAATATCGCACGGTCTAGATCGTCATAGCTGCCAGAATGGATGATGTGAGTCGAGATGGAGCTGGAACTTTTTTGTGGGGTCACACAGCGGCATCGGAACAGAGCCCAATGGATAAAGTACATCATAATTGCATAGTCTCGCATGCAATTCCCAGGGTATCTAAACAAGCCTCATTACGCCTCCCATCCCTCTACCCAACACGCCTTCAATGCCCTCATCATCAACTCGTAGCCGTCCTCCTCCCAACCCTAACCAACACCTCTCCCAGCCCCGCCCGTTCCTCATACAACCGTCTCAAGTCCTCGACACTAGCTTTCTTGAGATTCAGCTTTCGTCTGTCGAGGTCTCCACCAAGTCCTCTCCTCTGCTCATCCAGTCCCTCCAGCCTTCCGCCGGCGCTCCAGCCTCCTCCGCTTGGGGCGCCGGTCTCGAGACTATTCATTCGTTTGAGAAGGCCGGGGCTGGGGCCTCTAACCCTGGGCAGGTTCTCGCTGCTCTGCCCGTCATTGGAAGATACGACCATGGTGATCGGTCGGAGTCCAGCGAGAGGTCGGGCTGATGCCGCCCACGTGGGTTTTGCGAAGCCGTTCTCTGCCACAGGTGGTAAAGGGTCAGCGGCGCCGTCGGTGTGCGATGAGGCAGTAGAGTAAGTGCCTGACGTGCTGCGCGATGCGGACTGAGATGGAGGCCCATCAGGCACAACAGCTTTCCTCTTCGGTACGTTGATCAGCGCAGGATGTGGTGCCTGTGGCTCAGGCAAGGGAGGGAAGCCCTTCTTCGCGTTCTCCTCAGCCGAGATCTGAGTGAGAGACAACCCTGCCATCCCGTTCGCTGGTCCTGGTGCAGCCATCTCAGCGGGCTCCTCGCTTCTCGGAGTGTCGTGGAAGATCGTCGAGTAACGCGGTGGTGCTGGGATCGGAGGAGCAGGCTTCCGCCGTGGCACCTCTGTAGTGGCGCCGAGGCCTGTGGCTTCCGCGATGGAAGCTGCTCGTGAGCGGACGGGCCGCGGAGGCAGAGTGGGAGCCTGCTGTGTCACTATGCCGGTTTCCTGTCTCATCTGCTGTGGGGAACTGCCGTCTTCCTCTGACATCTGAATCCTATGCCCTTCCATGATATCCTCGGCCGATCGACGGTGCATTCGTTGCTCGTCAGGCGGGTCCTCGTATTCCCGACTATCAGAAGGAGGCTTCAAGTCCGCGTAGATCGCTTCCTCAGTGAGTCCCATACCCTCTCGAAGCTCCGGCCACGCCTCGACAGCTGCGCTGAGGATGCGTTGAATGGTTTTCGTCATTCGTGCATCCTCAAGCTGGTTCGAGCCGCACAATAGAGCCATCGCGAAGCATATGCCAAGATTGTCCGGGTCCATCTTGTTCTGCTCCCGATGAAGCGAGACTGCGTGGAGGGTTGGTAGGAGATGGCGGGTAAGGATCTCGCGGCTGACTGATGACAATGGCGACTCCGGCGATGCAGGCAGTAGTAGGTCCACAAGATATTCCGACTTGACTGGTGTGCGAGGGTCCTCGAAATGCTCTCGTAGGTGACGATAGCTCTCTTCCGGAAAAATCGGATCTCGCAGCTCCCGGTACCACATTTTGACCAGACTAGCCGCCATGTGCACTCCGTACGCATCCTCCAGCCGAATCTCTCGGATCAGCTTCTCATCAATTCCCGGCTGCACCATGATGGCCATTCGCCTCTGACGCGGGTCTGTTCCCTTCTCCTTCCAGACGACCCACTGCTGTCCGCGATCATAAGCCTCCTTCACGCAACCTGCAAGCACAGAGTGCGGCGGTACGCGGAAGATACCCTCCATCTTGACGCACGAGTCCATCAATAGGAACAATGTTGTCTCCCTCAGCACTCTGGGTAATCGGGTCGTCGCCGTTTCCAAGCTTCTCGGCAGCGGATTTCTAGCACCAAACGCCCTCCTCCCCGCTCCAGCGTATGGTACATCGATCTCCGGCGCGATCTTGCGATCATGCAGGTACACCGCGGGTGGTATCAAGAGCTTTTCGATCGGCAGATGAATCGCCAGCCCACTCAACGAATTGACATGCATGATCTTCCTCCTGAACTTCGGGCTCACCACTGTCCCGAAAACTCCAACTAGCACTCTGACCCACGTTCTCGGATGCACAATATACAGCCTCTGCAGTTTCTTCCTCGTAGCTCGGCTCAGCTTCTGGTAAGCCAGTACCCACCATCCCAGCCCGGGGCCCTCTTTCTTGTCTCCACTTGTCGCTCCTTCCACCTGTCCGCCAGCGAAGAAGATGACTCCATACTCCTGGCCGGCTATCAGCTCCTCTTCGCTGGGTAATCGCGCGAGTACGTATGGGAGCAGGGAGTCGTAGTCGACATCAAAGGCTGAGGGGAAGGCGGCGGCGTTGACGATGTAGATGGGCAGATTGGTGGAAGAGCGTGAGGGATTCAGGTAGAGGATCGAGGCTGCTATGGCTGCTAGGGAGGAGTCGTAGGAGGGAGATGTTGGAGTTGGGGCAAGGGCGGAGAGAGAAGCACTGCGGTTGCGGTTCTGCTGGCGGACTGCATGGCGGGTCGAGAGGGTTGCCAGGGCAGAGCGCATGATTGCTGCTTTGAGAAAGAAGGGCGAAGAGGACGTCTATGGTGTTGACATTGTGGCTTCGTGGGTGCCTATATGTTAGGGCTGAGCTAGTACGTGACGCGTGTGATGATGTAGCGAGTACGCTGTGGGAATTGTCAGAGTATCGATGCTTGGATCAAGACATTCGTTGGGCTAGTAATGCTATGTTGCAGTGTGTATGGGGCAGTGGGAATGCGTTGTGCATGTGTGTTGACGAAGTGGAACGTGAGTTGGAAGCAATCTGGAAAGCCTGCGGCTCCACGCGTGCTGGCTGTGCTCCCTTTCAATCCGGACCACTCCAGCTACCGTGGCATATCAGACAATGTTCGCCCGCTTGTAGTAGACGACGGTGCCGATTTGCTCAGGCCTCGCGTCACATCAATGGCAATCGTGGGGTGTATTGTCCAACACCACCCGTCGCCAATGTCCAATGCATGGCATGCTGATCTGCAGAGCCTCGAGGCTCGGTCCGATGACCTCCGAGATATAAACTCCAGTCGCTTCCCTCGGGCCACTTTCGTCGCTCAATTGACTCCCGGAGCGCAATCAAGGCGGATTCACCACCATATAAGGTAGTGAGTAGACCACCGCCCCGTGGTCTTGATACATCCGTCTCGTAGCACTGAGGGGTGGTTAGGAAGAGTCAAGACAGTTCTTGGCAGCACAGCATTCCCGAGATTCGCTATCTCAGCCGATGACGGAGGTGGGATAAATTGATATCGCCAAAAAGGTGCGGTCGTCTCGGCGCGCCCCAGGGAAACATTCATATCGCGAGTCACACAGTACAAGGCACTCGCCGTTGGCGATATTGTTGCAGGCCTGAAGCTGCTCTTCCTCACCCTCAACATACATAGCCAGTATGTGCGGCATCTTCGCGTGCCACCAGTGAGTTGTGCAGCACGCGACCAACTGGCGCACACTGACAAGCTCGCAGTCATCCCGATGTGCAGAAGTTCAGATCCACCGCGATTCGCATGGGCAAGCAGGTTAAGCACCGTGGACCAGATTGGAGTGGCAACCACACAGCCAACAACACAATCCTCGTACACGAGCGATTGAGCATTGTCGGTGTTGGTGAGTGACTCAATGCTCTCCTCCCGAGTTGGCATCTCTGACAATCCCAGATACCGGATCGCAACCTCTCCTCAGCCCCGACGGCGACATCTCCCTCGCAGTCAACGGCGAGATCTACAACCACCGCATTCTTCGCAACCATCTCTCGAAACCGTACCCCTTCAAGACCCATTCCGATTGCGAAGTTATCATCCCACTGTACCAAGAGCATGGCACTGATGCGCCCAAGTTCCTCGATGGCATGTTCAGCTGGGTACTGCACGACAAGAAGCAGGACAGGATCATCGCTGCTCGCGACCCAATTGGCATCACCACATTCTACATGGGTCGCTCGTCAGAAACGCCCGGCGCAGTGTACTTTGCCAGCGAGCTAAAGTGCTTGCACCCCGTGTGCGATGATATCCAGGCATTCCCGCCAGGGCATGTCTACGATAGCAAGACGGACTCGTTGACAAGATACTTCACGCCGAAATGGCTCATGGAGCCTACAAACATCCCTACCAACAAGCTCGACTTGAAGGTGCTTCGCGAGACTTTCGAGCGATCAGTGAGGAAGAGGTTGATGGCCGAGGTACCGTACGGTGTACTCCTGTCAGGAGGACTGGACAGCTCGCTCGTTGCCTCAATCGCACAACGAGAGACCCTCCGCCTACAACGCGAGTACGCGAAGCAGATCCGCGAGTCTGGCGTCAGCAGTCCTCAAGAGAACGGCGCAGCCAACGGCGCAACGCAGCGAGACTCAGACGAGCTCGCCGGCATAGACGAAGAATACCACCTGAACTCCGTCCCCGTCCTCTCCCAACTCAATAGCTTCTCCATCGGTCTGCCTGGTTCCCCAGACGGCAAAGCCGCAGCAGAAGTCGCGCGATTCCTAGGCACAAAACACCACTCCCTCACCTTCACCATCCAAGAAGGCCTTGACGCCCTCTTTGATGTGATCTACCACCTCGAGACCTACGATGTCACGACGATCCGCGCCTCAACGCCCATGTTCCTCCTCTCCCGCAAGATAAAAGCCATGGGTGTCAAGATGGTGCTGTCTGGTGAAGGCGCAGACGAGATTTTCGGCGGCTACCTCTACTTCCACAACGCGCCCGATTCGAAAGCGTTCCACGAAGAGACCGTGCGACGAGTCAAGAACCTCCATCTCGCCGACTGCCTGCGCGCGAACAAATCCACCTCAGCCTGGGGCGTCGAAGCCCGCGTGCCTTTCCTGGACAAAGAGTTCCTCGAAGTAGCCATGAACATCGACCCCACCGAAAAACTAATCAACAAGCCCTCCCGCATAGAAAAATACATCCTCCGCAAAGCCTTTGACCCCACCTCGCTCCCTCCCGGCTCGAAACCCTACCTCCCCGAGCACATTCTCTGGCGCCAGAAAGAGCAATTTTCTGACGGCGTCGGATACGGCTGGATCGACGGGCTGAAGGATGAAGCTGCTAAGCTCATCTCGGACAAACAAATGGAGCTTGAGGAGATGAAGCGAGAGCACCCGACATGGGAGGATTTTCCAGACAGCAAGGAGGGGTACTGGTATAGGTGTATGTTTGACGAGCACTTCCCGCCTTATTGCGCAAGTACGGTTATGCGGTGGACGCCTACTTGGAGTAAGGTTACGGATCCGAGTGGGAGGGCTATTGGGGTGCATGATGCTGCTTATGAGGGGGGAAAGAAGGAGGGGGAGTAGAGCTGAGAGGAGACGCCTTGCTGCTCTTGCTGCCTGAAGAGCAGGTTCCTCGAGCATGGTGTAGATGAGCGCATGTATAGCGTATTTACCACTGCTAGATTTTCACATCGTCATCGGCAATGCTCTGAGCGCTTGTGTAAAATCGAGAGGTGTACAGTAAGTTGATGTTGAGCAAGATGTAGTGCCTAAGGCAGTCAGAATGCACTCGGCTGCGAGGCCCGCACTCCCCGACCCTGACATTCTGCCGGCTGTTTGACTCCACTTCACTCTCCGCAGCTGACTTCACGAACATCGATCTACTGTTCGAATCGCACGATGTACATTCGCGTGTCTTGGCGCACCGACTAGACGCAAAGCTCCCATAGCTATGGCCCATGTCGACCAATAGTCGCCTCTTATCCACCGTCGAGAAAGCCTGAGCGCCTCTCGCAGACCGAACTGCTTGCACGCCGCGTGCTCGGCCCTGGTCAGCATGACTAGGTAATGCCCTGTCGCATCGTGACGCAAGAGCTTCAGTACCTTGCATACCCGCAGACGCAAGACCGACAGGCATCTGAATCCCTCCACTTCTGCAGACCCCGAACAGGCCAGTAGGAGGGATCGTTTCTTGTCTCCGGCTTACACGAGCAGCCAAAGGCTTGGCCTCATGCACTCCGCATGAAGGTTCTGTGACTCTAGCAAGCAACATCAGGTACAGTAGGATCATCTTCAATTTACTGGGCTGAAGTGTACGCGAGAGCGGTGGGGAGCCTGTGGAGGTACATGTACAGTAACATGGCTTTAGCTTCCTCCTCATACCAGTCTGTCCTCTGCAGTCTCGAGTCTTTTCCTTCCAAACCTCTTCTCCCTTGTCTGTCTTCCGCTATGCGTCTCTTCGCGCCTCTTTGCTGCTTAGCAGCCGCTTCGCCAGTTCTGGCGCAGTTCGGTAACAATGGCGCTCCGGTATAGTCATCTGCCCGTGCGGTTCTTGACCTCCCTTGCTAAGTCCATGATAGTTTCCAAACGTCACCTACAGAACTGGCGTCTCGCCGAACCCCGCCGCAGTCCTTGGTGCGCAGTCCAACCAAGTCTCACCACCTCGCTACCCGAGTCCATGGGGAACTGGCGAGGGCGAGTGGGCGGACGCTTATGTAAAGGCGAGAGAGTTTGTCGGGCAGTTGACTTTGGAGGAGAAGGTCAACCTGACTACGGGTAGGGTTTTTTTGGTCGAGGAGAGGGGCCTTGAGACGAAGTGTCTGCTGACACGCACTACAGGAACGGGATGGCAGCTCGAGTCTTGCGTCGGCCAGACGGGAAGCGTACCCAGGCTTGGCTTCAAGGCGCTATGTTTGCAGGACTCACCTGTGGGCGTGAGGTATACTGAGTAAGTCGTGGGACCCGCTAGTTCTCTAAGAATCGCACTGATGTACTCAGCTTCGTCTCTTTGTTTCCAGCCGGTGTCAATGTAGCCGCCACCTGGGACCGAGATCTTGCATACGCCCGAGGAGAGGCCATGGGTCTCGAAAACAGAGACAAGGGCATCAACGTCTTGCTCGGACCTGTTGCTGGACCTCTTGGGCGATCGCCTGAGGGTGGGCGGAATTGGGAAGGCGTAGGTCGTATCCGAAGATGACAGAGATCGTCAATCTGACAGAGCACAGTTCTCGCCTGACCCATACTTGACTGGCCAACTCTTCGCAACCTCCATCCAAGGTATCCAGTCCACCGGTGTCCAGGCGTGCGCCAAGCATTTCATCGCTCAGGAACAGGAGCACTTCCGCCAGAGCCCCGAAGCACGCACGTACGGATTCAACATTACAGAACCGGGCTCTTCCAACATCGACGATCAGACCCTGCACGAGCTGTATGTCTGGCCCTTCGCGGATGCTGTGAAGGCGGGCGTAGCATCAGTGATGTGCTCGTACAATCTCGTCAATCAGAGCGCAGCGTGCCAGAACTCGTACCTCCTCAATCAAGTGTTGAAGAACGAGTTGGGTTTCCAAGGGTATGTGATGAGTGATTGGCAAGCCACGCTCGGAGGTGTCAGCTCGGTACTTGCTGGACTTGACATGACTATGGCTGGTGACATTGTCTTTGATGATGGGATCAGCTACTTTGGCCCAAATCTCACAATCGCGGTTCTGAATGGAACTGTACCGCAGTGGCGACTCGATGACATGGCTGTGCGTATCGTCGCAGCCTGGTACTTTGTTGAAAGTGATACGAAGGTGACTGAGGAGCCAAACTTCCAGAGCTGGACTTTCGACACCTTTGGTAGCACTCACTTCCATGTAGGGCCGCAGTGGGGCACTAAGATCGTCAATCAGCATGTCGATGTGCGCAGAGAGCACGGGGCACTGATCAGGCAGATCGGAGCCGAATCGACTGTGCTGCTGAAGAACAACGGAGTACTGCCTCTCACCGGAAAGGAACGACTGATTGGTGTGTTCGGAGAGGACGCCGGATCAAACCCCCTCGGTCCCAATGGCTGCCGGAACCACAACTGCGACACCGGCACCCTGATCGTCGGCTGGGGTAGTGGTCAAGCGCAGGCACCTTACCAGGTCTCGCCCGACACAGCCCTACAGAACGAGGTCGTCTCGCACTACGGCTCTTACGAGTCAATCACAAATAACAGCGCTGCTACGCAAATAGCAGCGTTGGCACGTCGCACTAACGACGTAGCTGGCGTGTGCATAGTCTTCGCCAACGCTGACTCGGGAGAAGGCTTTGTCAATATCGAGAACAACTTTGGCGATCGCAAGAACTTGACACTCTGGCAAGGCGCAGATGCCATGATTGGCAATGTCAGCAAGAATTGCAATAACACAGTTCTTGTCATTCACTCCGTGGGCGCAGTGGAAATAGAGCAATACAAGCAGCATCCCAACATCACCGCGATCTTATGGGCTGGATTACCCGGAGAGCAAAGCGGGAACGCTATCGCCGACGTACTCTACGGCCGCGTCAACCCCTCTGCGAAACTGCCCTTTACGATCGGGAAGGCTAGGTCCGACTATGGCACTGACGTGCTCTACACTCCCAACCAGCCAGTCCCGCAGTTCAACTTCCAAGAAGGCGTCTTCATTGACTACCGGGCCTTCGATCACCGCAACCTCACTCCAACCTACGAGTTCGGCTTTGGACTCAGCTATACGAACTTTACTTACTCTGACTTGACCATCACTAAGCTCGCAGCCGCAGCTTACACGCCTTCGACGGGTTCCGCGGGCTCGGCGCCGACGTACGGCAGTGTAGATACCGATCCCGCCGCTCATCTCTTCCCAGCCAACTTAACGAGGATTCCGCTGTTCATCTATCCTTACCTGAACTCCACGAATCTCTCAGCTGCGTATAGTGCAGCTGGATACGGCGACAATAGCTTCATCTCTCAAGATGCTCTAGATGGTACAAGCTTCGCACACGCGCCCTCGTCTGGCCCATCCGGTGGTAATGAAGGGCTGTGGGATCCGCTATACAAAGTCTGCGTCTCTGTAGTCAACACTGGTGCTGTGGCTGGCGCTGAGGTGGCGCAGTTGTATGTCTCTCATGGTGGGCAGTATGATCCTGTGAGAGTACTAAGAGGATTCGAGAAAGTATTCCTGGGTGTTGGGGAGAAGAAGCAGATCGAATTCGTGGTGAGGAGAAGGGACGTGGCGAATTGGGATACTGGTGCGCAGGACTGGGTCGTGAGAGATGGGGCCAAGGAGATTGCGGTTGGCGCGAGTTCGAGGGATCTGAGATTGACTGGCACCCTTGAGTAGTGCTTCAAGTGGTGGATCTGCAAGCCTTCAGCAGCGGTAGATGCTAGGCGCACAGTAGAGGGCTAAGTGCAGCGTAGACCATCATGGTCTTTCGTCCAGCCGTCTGTACAGATGTACCTGATATCGCATATTCTCCAGCTCGACGGGGTACACTAGACCCTCTGGCAATCTAAACCACTTCGAATCCTCCGAAATGACTTTCTCCCACTTGGCAGGTGTGTTGCTTTTGCGTGAGCCCAGCAGACTGTAGTCTAGTAGCCACAGCATTGGGTACTTCTTCTCCGCGCCATTGATCGACACGGTAGAGTAGCTGCCAGGACTATCCACGACTAGTAGCATGGTCCCGGGTTCTGACGCCGCTGTCAAGTGAGATAGTAATTGCTGCGTCTTTGGTAGGCTTGTGGAGTACAGTTCATTCAGCGTGAACATGATTGTGACCAAGCTTACACTTTCGAGGTTCTCCTTCACGGTCATCTCGTCCCAACCCAGTAGATCTGATCGCGTGAAGTTCACCTTAAGACTGTCCGCTGAGACCAATGCGCGACTGCTCTCCTTCGCAGACTCCGAAGCATGCGTGCCCAGATCTGGCGGCGAAGTCACGCCCTTCGTAAGAGCCTCGACCACGCCGTCCCAAGCCGCTATGTCCACAACATCCAGGCACAGACTCGTCACTGCTTCCTGAGATGCACTGCCCTGCATCCAGCCCGCGAATGCCGCGATCTCGGCTCCTGCCCCTGCACCAAGACAAAGCACTTTAGAGTGCACTTCGCCTCTGCGCTCGCCGTCCTCCTTGCCCGTACTATCCCTCTGACCTTCCAGTAACAGGTCCCCGACCTCTCCAGATAGCAGATCGAGGTATCCCAGAGCTCGACCTGCACTCCAGCGCAACGCATAAGCCCTCAGATAATCCTCCTGACCGAACGCAGCAGCGAAGTCCCGCTTGTATAGGTGTGACTTGACTTCCTGAATGCAAGCCAGCGACTCCGGGCCAGTGTAGAGGGTTTGCTCGAACAGATCCAAGAGCCGTTGCTGCAGAGCTAACGGAACATTCGGGATCTCAGGTTCCTTGACAACATTGGGTACAGTGCGTACTTTCGCGGCAAGTTTCTTGTTCGGCTTTGACTTGGGTTGCTGAGGCTTGCGGAAGGCCTTGACCTCGTCTTTCATCGCGCGGCCTTCGTCTCGTGGCATGTGAGCAGCTCGGCTAGATGTCCTCGAGTGAGAAGATGTTTCCGCTAAATCTCCGAGTATTCCAGCCCGGTGCCTAAGAGCTCGGATCGATGTCTTGCAAGATCAAGGTGTAGCCTTTGTAGATGACCGCAACCGCGAGTGGCCTCTGATGTAGATCAAGACAGATTGATAGTGGCCTGGAAAGGTTGGGTTGCACGCAAGTCGTAAGGTATAGCAGAATACACAGTCGAAGAATAGTACCAAGCAATGGGTAAAGTGATGTTCGAAAATGATGCGAAATTTCACAAGAGCCACGGTGTGGACAAAAGTAGCATAATCTGGGAACAGCTGGGACGGAGATATGCTAAAGTGGTAATGGTATCGGAAGCTGTAATATGGTAGTAGCTACTATGCTATTGCTAGTGTCGTGTATCGTCCTTCACGCTCAACGCCGCGCTAAAGCAATACCATGTCCATGCACACTCGTTCGCCACCACGTCCCCTCACCATCGCAACACAAGCCTCTACACTCCTCTACTGCCCGCCTACGACGTTCAACACACCACCATCAATTGTCAGGATCTGCCCATTGACATACGCATTCTTCGCCAAGAACAAGAATGCCATACCCATCTCCGTCTCCCTCCCACCCCGCATAGCAGGCACATGTCCCTTCTCCTGCACCTTCTCAGCAGGCAACTCGCTCTTCTGCTTCTCATCGCTCTCCTGCGCCGTCATCTCACTAGGAAAGTATCCCGGTGCGATGGAGTTCACGCGGATCCACGTCCGCTGGAATTCGGAAGACATAAGCTTGGTCAAGTGGACTGTGGCGGCCTTTGCGGCGTTGTAGCTGAAGTGGCCCTGTGCGTGGCGCATCTGACCGGACATTGAGGAGGTTGTGATGACGCTGGGGACGAAGCGCTCGGATGGGCCGTTGGGCTGTATGCTAGCTTGAAGCAGGGGGAGGAAGGCGACGGTGGTAAAGTACACGGCTGTGACGTCGGTTTTGTACGTCTCGCCCCACTGCTCCACGCTCTCACTTTCCCACAGTGTCTTCTTCAAGTTCTTTGCGTCGCTCTCATCGGGCTCAGCCTTTGGTCCGCCAATGCCAGCATTACAGCACAGCAGGTTGATGTACTTCTCCTTCTCGCCCAGCTCTTTTACAATCCGCTCGAGGTCGTCTTTCTTTGTGACGTCGCAGGGTCCGAAGGGAATAATGGAGCCGCCGCGAGGACCTGATGGGTCGTGCGATTCGGCGGCGGCCTGAAGGGCTTCGAGGCGGCGGCCGAGGATGTAGACTTTGGCGCCGTTGGCAGCAAGGGCTTGGGCGGCCATCAGCCCGATCCCTGTGCCTCCTCCGGTGATTACTGCGACAAAGGATGACATGTCGTAGAGGGAGGAGGCATTGAACTGAGAGGTGGAAGCCATGGCTGCGGTAGTGTCGTCGAGATTGAGCGTGGAGATCCTGTTGTCAACTAGGTGTTATGTGGATGTCGGGATTGGTATAATGTGGGTGAAGTGCCTGAATAATGAATCCGCCGAGTTTGATGTGGTCGATTTTCAATCATACAATATATTCCGTATGCATGTGGTGACGCTGACTGACGTATGCTGAGCAAGCCGAGGAATACTCGCGCGACCAGCGATTCTTCGCTCGAACACATTGTAGCGGACAGCGACGATGCTGCAGCATGTAAACGTTGTGCTCTGTTCGTTGATGATATCGGACGTATACGTACATGAAGGGCTACTGTCTGCCCACTTTCCTTGCTTGATCGTAGCTGATCTTCCTCTGCCCACAGTCTGATCGACGACTTCTCGCGAGCGTGTTCTGATTTCGCATTTTCAGTATTCGCTGGTCGAGGGCAAGGGCTCTTGTGCTGATAGTCACAGCTCGTCCTCAATGGAGTGATGAGATTCCTCGTCCTTGCATAGCATGCTTGCTTCGGCGTGTGCTGCTCACAACGTGCGTAGCCTCGCATTTGGCCAATCGTGTGGCAGTCCTTCTCGTGGTCACACCACTGTCCACTCAGTCGGTCTTCCAGTGGCTAATCAGTCCGTCTTCATCTCCCTTTCCAATGTACAACTCCACAGCATACAGCGCCATGGTGCCCGCCAAGTTTGCCCATCGCCACGCGTTCCCTCCACCCTCACCTCCTTGACTCGTCCACCACTCTCCAGGACGATCAGCACTCGCAGATGCAAAGTGCTGCATGAGCAGACTCGTGTAGACTGCGATCAGGATCGTTGGACTGAAGTAGCTGATGACTGTCGTAGCGCTACTGACACTGTCGGAGTCTTCGAGGGAAGGAGACTCGGACATTACGCGCGCGCCGGACTCCCGAATTGCAGGAATGATGCGTGCGGCGGAGTAGAGGACCATGAGGCGATATGCCAGGGAGATGATGACTGAAGGTGTGATGGTACGAATTGCAGCGTAGGCGAAGCCAAACGCCGAATGGACTGCTGTGGGCAGGGTAGATAGCGCTTGCAGGAGTGTCGTGTATGAAGCCATGATGATAGGCGGCAAGGGCGGAAAGCTATCGGCCGTCGGTTGCGGTGCGTGAGCGGCGGTCGAAGCTGGCGAAGGCTGGTAGTCAGTGAAGACCTGATAGAGGCAGAGTGTGATGTAGGCAAATAGCAGGCTACTTTCAACCACATTGCCGCGGCCGGAACCGATGCCCCAGGCGCAGAGGAAGAATGCGCAAGTGATCGCTATCCCGATGAGGATCGCGTCTTGGCTGTCCAGGGCAGGGAAGGTGGTGATGCGCCAGAGGAAGTAGACGCTGCTGCTGATGATGCTGGCTGAGACAAGAAGCAAGCCAATCATCCAGCTGTCACCGCCTTCGCCATTGACCAAGTATCGAGTCACTTGTCCAGCAGCCTGGATCACGAGTAGACTGCAGAACCCTTCGACCAGTTGAAAGACGGGTGTGGAGTAGCGCAGCAGCTTGTCCCAGCTCCCAATCGTGGCATTTTCAAGCAGTCCCTCCCTGCCCAGCAACCAGTCCTTCATGTTGGTGTTGTGCTGCAGCGGCTTCGTCGCATTATAAAACGCCCTGCTAACCCAATTTGTCTCGTCTGCTCCATCCACGCTGAACTTGTTCAGGCTCCATATCAGCAGTGCCGGGATGACTATTGTCTGCAACCCAGCCAGAACGTTGACACCCGCTCGCCGCCATCTCGAGTCGTCCGGTGTTGCGATCTTCAAGCAGCTGATGAAGAAGTAGTAGCCTGCTAGGGCAAGGCTAAAAGCCAGCCCACAAGCTCGTCCGCCGACATCGAAGGCCAGCGGTATTGTGAAGACAATGGCGAAGAGGAACAGTCCACTCCCGATGAATCTGAGGATCATGCCTGTGTGTGAATGCGCGCCCTATGCGCAGCGATGCGAAGTGGGAGGCGCAAAGCGCCTGGTGCACGAGGAGAACGCCAGATGCTTGGTGCTATGTTCTATTGCGACTTCGTGTGTCCTTGGGGACAGCCGGTAATGTTGAGGGTATTTTGTTGTTGACCGCTCCTGACGACTGAAGAAGCTAGCAAGTGGATCTGCTTCGGCGAGAGTGTCGGTCTGGGTGGTAGCGTCGCAGATGTGCAGCTTCGATTCACGTTATTGCTGCTAGTGGCCAAGACGGTAGGGAGATGCAGGTTGGTGTCGCGTGTGCATGCGCTGCCCACTCGGTGAACAGGGTTCCTGGCCAATAACAGGTAATATGTGGTTCTGCCTGCCTGGCTCGTGCCGTCAATGATGCGCTACAGCTTGAGGAGTACAGGTTGTATCGACTAGACAGATCTACCTTGTAGCAGAGCAGTCTGTCTCTAATCCTACATTATCTTGAGAACGGGCTCGCAAAGTTTCACGCCCACTCGCACAAGCCAGCTTGCTTTCACATGTCTGTGAGCACGCGCCTTTCCACCTCGAGCCACGCCATGTGCCGTGCCTAGCGAGACGCTAGTGAGGACCCTCTCGATCAGAACGTTCGTCAAGGAAATGGAGAATTATGTAGAGCTAGGCATTGATGAGTAGACTCGCGACATCAACCTTTCGCTCAGTCCCTAGGTCTTTCAAACCACCTCGCCCCTGCCATCGACCAGTTTCAATTATTCCAGCAATCCACCACGCTAATCGGTACCTTGCACACCACTCCATGTCCGAGCCCTCGCTCAAGAAACTCAAGATGTCCAACTCTAGCTCGCCGCCAACGATAGGCACACACAATGGTCACTTCCACGCCGACGAAGCCCTAGCGGTCTATCTCCTTCGCCTCCTTCCGACTTACACCAACGCCAACCTCGTCCGCACCCGCGATCCATCTCTTCTGGAAACATGTGATGTAGTCTGCGATGTGGGTGGTGTCCACGACCACAGTGTTGCACGATACGACCACCACCAACGCGAGTTCACTGCGACATTCCCTGACCGCCATACGAAGCTGAGCAGTGCTGGTCTGGTTTGGATGCACTACGGCGCGGACATCGTCGAGGCTGTCACTGGACTACCAGCTGGACAGGCAGACAACACGCTCCTCTTCAACAAGCTCTACGACGACTTCGTCGAGGCATTCGACGCGAACGACAACGGCATTGCACAGTACGACCCAGCAGCACTTAGGAAAGCAGGTATCGAGAAGAAGTTCTCCGACAAAGGCTTCAGTATGGCGGGTGTGGTCAATCGTTTCAACTATGCGCAGGCTGATTCGAGGGAGGCAGCGAAGAAGAGTGTGAGCACTGACAGCGATGGAGTGAACGGGAAGGAGAACCCACAACAAGAGGAGGATACAAGATTTCTGAAGGCCAGTCAGTTCGTCGGCGAGCAATTCACTTCGGAGCTGCTGGACAAGGCGCAGTCATGGTTGCCGGCAAGAGCCGTGGTGAAAGAGGCATTCACATCGAGGAATCAGTACGACAGCAAAGGGCGGATCATTGTTATTCCGTACAAGTCAGAGGGCGTGCCTTGGTCGGACCACTTGTATGCGCTGGAAGAGGAGGCCGGAGATCAGGGCTCGACGTTATATGCGCTGTTTGCGGAGAACGGAGAGAAGGACAGCAAGTGGCGGATCAGAGCCGTGCCATTAGAGTTAGGTGGCTTCGAGAACCGCAAAGCGCTGCCGGAGGCGTGGAGAGGTGTGAGAGATGAGGAGCTGAGTAAGGTCTCGGGTGTTGAGGGAGGGGTGTTCGTGCATGCTGGTGGGTTCATTGGCGGGAACAAGACGTTCGAGGGCGCGTTAGAGATGGCGAAGAAGGCTGTGGAGATATGAGCGCCTTGTGGCCGCCGCGAGTGCCTATCTCTTGTCGCATGGGATCGTGTCACTCAGCGCTCAATTGGAAATGGCAACATGAAGTCTCATCAAGTTGCTCAACAGAGCATGGTCGCGAGGCGTGAAGTCCGCAACGCGCTCTCAAGAGGCCAATGAGAAGCTTCTATGGGAGCTTCAGCGCCACAGTCGAGACACTACAGGCCTTGACCCACAGGCTGTATCGAGGAGATATAGCACTGCCACTTGCGGCAGACGGTAGCGCTAAAAGCTGTATGTATGCGTACCGGTACCAATCTGAGTTCGGAGCACGAGTGCATCACTATCACCAGTGTGAACTTCCGCGACAACCCCGCGTGCTTGGCATGATCTACTCAAGGTTCGTATTGCCTCCAACTTACCGTACCTACGAGACCTTCGTTCAATCTGCTCTCGTACCGACAGCCCGGTCTCAAGCGACATATGTTATGCGTTATTTCTCATACATATGATTCACAACGATCGTCTGTACGTCGGCGCCATGATGCGATGCGATGCATGTTCCGAAAGGGGACGCGTTGACGACACAATGCGGACGTGGCTCATTAGAACTACCTGTGATTGGCGTTCCGGCCTGCTTCCTGCACGATCTGGCAGTAGGATCGCCTCTGGTATCTTCGAAGAACGCCTTGGTGGACGCCACATACGGAGTGATGAGTTGCCTTCTGCTGCGTATGCCGATGGCATCAGGTGAGAGTCCCATATTTGGTGACGACTGTCGCTTTGCTGCATTTCCTTTCCGTCCAGACGATGTCCATGATTTCCTTCGCATCTCCATACCTGTATCAAGCAAGATGCCCTCAGCAACGCAGTCTTCCTTCTTCACATACTCGGTGTCGAGGCCGTATCCGTCCCGCTGGTTCACCCCAGTGGTCATAAGTGGGGCCAGAAGCAGTGGTTTGAGAAATCTCCGTTCTGATGGGTCCGCAGTCTGGACACGCAATGTCAGACCAGTGTGTTGACGGTCGGCGCCCTGTATCAGACCGCCAACCGCGGCTTCACATACACTTTCAGTGGAATCCAGACGGGCGTGGCCGACACGCGCGAAATCTTAAGAGCGCCTTCGACCACTTGTAAGAACACGCCGCTCCATGACTGTGAGATAGTCAGTATTCAGATCACCCTGGCCAGGTTCGATGTTACGCCGCTAGCACCCAATTGGTGGACGTGGGGCGCTTCGACGGCAGCGGTGAGCTCACAAGCACCGCAATATCGTTTGCGTTTCACCTGAGCTGATGAGACGATCACTGCAGGCCACGATACAATGCTCACTCGACTCCCCATCAGGACGAGTGTACGCTTACTTTACAGGCTCCCTGCCACCCGTCGGCTCTGGTACGGACGTTGGATCTACAACGGCGGTCGAGCCTCCGACGGGCGCTGGATCTGTGAGGAATCTGCCCAGATACTTCGATTACCAGAAGGCCTCGGGCAATCTAAAATTGTACTGTGGTATGGAACTTACAGCGGGTTGGTAGAAGCTGCTACCTTCAGGTATGGGGATTTCGTACGAAGTTGAGGCTTGAGCAGGTTACTCAGAAAAGCGCTGATTATTTGGCATTCGCCACATAGCCATGTCAATGTCCGACCCTCGTCCTGATCTACGAGCCAATTTGAGCGGGGCAAATCCTAGAGCAAATTGGGGAACGGGCAACATACGGCTAAGACGTAACGCCACCACTACCGACTTTACGCAGTCGGACTTGTTCGAATGCAGTGCTTTCTTCTCGACTGCCGTGGGGCCTTGAGATGGATAGACAATACCACCATCAGTGCCTGGACGGCACGGCCGAATGACACATGACACTATCAGGACATTTTACTGAAGATTAGCATGACGGTAGACGCTTTCGCGAAGTCGTACTATTCCCTCCTGCTATCCGAATTTGGTGTCCGAGATGCGACCAACGCGCTGACCACAGTGTCTGGAATTGTATACCTGCAATCCCGGCGGGATATCGAGCTAGCTGCTGCATCTTCGCAGTACAACTATAAAATAGCTGGCAAAATGGTAGCGTCCGGCATCGTGCCAAACGTTTTGGAACCTGGAACCTCACCGACGTTGTTTAACTCGACTGATCCGACGACTGTGTATACGCAATACCTATGTTCGGTGCCGAAGCGCAAGAGCGGTATGAGTCTTGTCTTACCCCTCCTGATCGCCGACATTGTCTTTCTGCAGGCTTGCTGGAAAATAGTCACCATAATCACCACGTGGTGGCTGGGAAGGCACGACAAGGAGATGAACTACTGTGCTGGCTGTGTTGCAACGAGTGAAGGGAATGATCCGGGTGCGGACGACTTCAACACACGAGTTGTGAAGACATAACGGGTTGTGCTCGAACCGCGGAGCCCCAACGGACGGTCGAGATCAACAACGAGAAAATGACAGTGAAAATGGAAGTCTCTAAGATCGAATCTCACTTACCAAACAACATTCAAACATAGACTTTTGTCCGCTCACAACACCGGGCAGAGCAGCTTGTGCAATGGTCGGCTCACAAGTCAAGCTGCGCAAAACATGCCAAGCATCTCATTCAAGGGAGCTTCCTCTTTGAGCGCCGCTGTATCTTTTGCAGCGTCATGACACCTTAACCTCATGTCTCGGCCATCTCACGCGAGCGGGGTGGGCGGTGCATCTCGTGTACCCGTATGTATCGCATCGCGATAGCTGTGATAGGTGACAGCATGTTGATCAATTGTGGCCAGGATGAGTGCCGTAACAGCCATGTCCTCCATCAACAATAAGTAGACCGCAGCACTCTTTTCATCATCTCTTAAACTCTCCTAGGCACTGCATCGCCTCCTTACCGCAGAGATGTCCGTGGTCGAAGTCAAGCCGTCGCTAGACGAGAAGAGTCAACCATTCGCAGCTCTTGACGGCCGCAACACCTCGATCAGCGCTGGAACTCAAGATGTCATCGCCTCTCTTGCGGACGCAGACGAAGCGCTGTCGTACCTGGAGAACCACCCTCGTGCCGCTGAGATAGCACTTGAAGGAGCGGCAATACTAGAGGACCCGCAACAACGTCGCAGACTGGTCTGGAAGATCGATCTTACCATCGCGCCGCTACTTGCAATCACGTACTTCCTTCAATATCTGGACAAGACAACGCTGTCATATGTAAGTTATAGTCTCTCCATCCCGCTCGTCTAGACGTCTATAGGTCTCAAAGCTGGCAACCTTGTCGCCTGAGCCATTTTGCGGTGCATCATACCCACGTAGATGGGACCAACTCTCCACAGAGAGCCACAGTCCGTCAGATCCTGGTCTGCTCTGTGAAGTCTCCTGAGAGTGGATGCACGGCCGTTCCTGCAACAAAAGATCAAATGCTAATCCACCGTCTCGTAGGCAGCTGTCATGGGACTACGCACAGACACGCACCTGAAAGGGCAACAGTACTCCGACCTGTCTATGCTATTCTACATCGGCTTCATTGTCACCGAATTCCCCACCCAGTACCTGGCCCAGCGGACCTCTCGGCTCTCACTATATCTTGGGATCAACATCATGCTCTGGGGTATTGTGCTAGCTGCCCACGCCGCCTGCACCTCATTCGCAGAGCTCGCTATCTGCCGCACCCTGCTGGGTGTCTTTGAAGCTTGCGTAGCACCCATCCTCGTCCTGATCATCGCCATGTGGTACAAGAAGGAAGAGCAGGGCCGCCGAGTCAGCTGGTTCTACGTCTGCAATTCGATCACGCAGATCGTAGGTGGAGCGGTAGCCTACGGTGCATCCTTCGCGCACGGAAGCTTTGCCAGCTGGCGCATTTTCTACATCGCTATCGGGGCCCTTACGGTCGTATGCGGTGCGCTCGTGGCGTTTCTGCTGCCAGACAGTCCCGTGAGAGCCAAGCGATTTACCGACGGAGAGAAGGTCGCGGCCTTGCTGCGGGTCAAGGCGAATCAATCTGGCACGCAGAATGAGCACCTTAAGAAATCGCAGATCTTGTCAGCTCTCAAGGACACCCGGGTTTGGTTGATCTGTTTGGCTACTATGCTTACATCGATCCCGAATGGAGGGATCTCGAACTTCTCAAGCATCTTGCTTACGACGTTTGGCTACACCTCACAGCAAGCCTTGATCATGTCGATGCCTGCAGGGGCTATCGGCGTGGTCTTCGTCCTCTTCTCGGGCTGGCTCTCGGACAAGCTCAATGATCGCAGCATCGTCATGTTCATCTGCATTCTGCCCACGATTCTATCTGCAGCACTCATGATCGGGCTAGACCCCAAAGGCATTCCCTTGAACAAGTCCGGCCTCCTAGCCGCATCCTTTCTCTCCGGCACTTTCGGTGCAGCCTTCATGCTTCTCCTTGCCTGGAACGCATCAAACGTGGCAGGGCATACGAAGAAAGTCACAGTCAATGCTCTCACGCTGGTCTCCTTCGCTCTAGGGAATATCCTGGGCACGCAGACATTCCAGCAGAAGGAGGCACCAGGATACATCTCGGGCAAGATCTCCATCATTGTGACGCTGGGACTGCTTTCTTTCGTGATCGTTGGACTTCGGCTAATGAACGACCGACTGAACAAGCAGAATGAGGCGAAGCTGAGTGAGATACCGCAAACTGAGCAGGAGGCGATGAGGGAGAAGATGGCGTTTGCTGATCGGACGGATCGCGAGAATGTGTTCTTCAAGTACACACATTGATCAGTTACTCAAGCCTATATATCAGCAGCGCAGAGACGTCGCATCGAAATTCCCTTGGGAGACGTATCCTCCGCAAGCCGGCGTCTGCTCGGCCCTGCTGGGTGTATCGGTTGTGCACCGTTCAGCGTGACATCAGATACATATTGCCTAATATCCTCGTCCGGAATTCTGACCTCGTGTCCAATGTAGGGAGCGAGTGGGAGCAGCTCATCAAGATTCCAGAGTTAAGTTCCAAGGTTTCTAGTGTGTCTGTAGTGAATGGCGTGACGATGAAATGTGACGAGAGCGACAGTTCGGCCAGAGTCTTGTAATTTTGGCCACACCGCGCACTGATCCAACGCAGTCAGCCACGGCATCTATGTTTGCGGTTCACCACTCACCATAGAAGCCACATCGTAGCGCCAAATTCGTACCACGTTTCACTTCCACAGCTCACACATGTCTTCGTTTGGTCGAGCTGTCGATCGACAAGCATCGGCATTACGACGCGACATCCAGGGACCACCGAGCGCTCCCAATCGCGAGACGAAATCAGTGCGCCCTTGCCAGCACGCCGGGACTGTTCAAATAGCGCAAATCGATTGTTTGCGACAAGGTCCTCGCCAGGGAGACCTTGGAATTGCACCTGGAGGCGCGCCAGCAGTACACGCCAATAGCAGAAATGTTCATATTCCAACGACAGCTCACGGTTCAGCGCATCAATGAAGGTTATCTTGCTCTGAGTCCTAAGTCGTGGGTTGTGTACGATTGTGCAAAGAGATTGTAGACAAGCTTCAAGCAGTTGACCGGCAAAGAGGAAAAGTAACATGACAGCATCTATACCACTAGGCAGCACGTCGACAACAGAATGATCTCGCACAGTAGGAGACCTGTCCGACACCAATGTGGAACTGTGTGCAGAATACGCCGAGATGTCCGAGGTCAGGATAGGGTGCTGCCTACTAGGCACATGAGCGAAGCGTGCGATTCGGTTGCGACACGTTGCAGTTCGACCATATTTCGGTCTCGCACGAAGGTAGCAAGGCTCTCGCTAAGTTGTCTCTGCTGCAGAGTCTCCAGCATTGGTATGAATGTATCACTCTGAGCTTTTGATGCAGCCGTTACCAACTGCGCAGTCACATCGACGGAAGTAGCAGCCACTTGCGCAACAATTGCCGTAGTTATCGTTGATGGAAGCTGCTGCTGCATGGCCAGCATTCTAGCAAGAAATTTATCGAGATGCTGGCGCAAGGTGACGCTGTCGTGCAGACGTAGGTTGATATGCTCTAGCGTAGCCATTGACTTCTTTGCAACCTGTAAAGTCTGGATGACGTCCGCTTGCGCTACTATGCTTCTTTCTAGCATCTCGAATTGAAGCAGGGCGGTGATGGCGTCCAGTCCGGTGCCGATATCGTTCTTGAGACGTCCGATTCTCCCTCCAGAGTGACCGCCCACTGAACCTTGCGCATGCCCGCAAGGAGCTGCTTTTGTATGGGTCTGCTCGAGCCTGTCTCGAATCCCATGTACGGCTCTAACTTCTTGATCTTTGTCAAGAAATGATCCAGTGGTACACGACAAGCGAGGCTGCAGAGCTGAATTGATCGTATGGTCTCGACATTGGTGGTCTGTGGAGTCAGGGCTTGCACTTGGCGTAACACCCTTTCTATGAGTTCGAGGTCCAGGACGCCTTGCTGGTACGACGTAGTCGCGCCGGCGGTGCGGCGGAGAGACTTCACGGCTTTGGATATCAAGTTGATACCAGCGATCAAGTCTCCAACCGAAAACCCAAATGCCGGTGACGCCATCCGCCAGAGGACTGTTTTGGAGTCACTTGTGAGGAGACATTGACTGGTCGAAGCCGCGTTCTTGTCGAGACGGGAAACGTGTTGCACATATGTGCCGACAGGTCAAGTGGGCGCAGCAGCCAGCGCACCCAGCATAGCCTTGCGCCACCTGTACTGTTGATTGGCGGATAGCTGCGACAATGCGTAGAAGGCAACCCTCGCATCTGACCAGGCACAGGTGCTTTTACCAAAAGAATGACCTCAATCTGCTAGCCTCGACTTAGCTTTCTCTCGCCACCTGGACACAGCAGCCTCAAACTTTCCCTGCAGCACGTATACCTCACTAGTCCTTTCGCAAAGCCTCACAATCTTGTCATACTCTCGGTCATAGTACAGTTCGCCCACTACATAGCCAAAGAGAGCCTGCTGACGCTTGTCGAGCTTACGCTTCGGCTTCAACTCATCAAATGAAGCGCTAGATGATGGTGACTGATCGAGGTCGAGCTCTGGCACATCGCTGATGAGCTCAGCGTATAAGCTGCCGTTATAATGCTTCGCTTGATACGTTGCTTTGATGGCCTGAAACGCTTCCTCGGTTTGATGTGTGCGTGAGACCGTGGGCGTGTCCTGCACTGCTGCTGTCGCGTAGGAGCCGGCATCTACCTCAATGGCGAGAAGATCGTCGTCTTCGTCGGTCATCATTAAGCAGACGTGTGGTCGTTGATGTAAAGTCGAATAGTAGTTACAATTGCAGTGCGCACTGCAGGCAGCTTGCCCGATCTGGGCTCGGACCAAACGTGTCTGTCAAATACTGACGATGAGGTGGAGGTGATGAAGTTGTCAAAGTGTACGGCAATTGTTTCAATATGGATGCGCGAGTCTGATGTCACAATTGCATTTCCCGCTGCTATCACTAAAGTACAGAGAAATCAAGTCACGCACATCAGAAGTCGAGAGTAGCAGCTCGACACTGAGCCGCGTTCAGGCACATGTAGCTATGGCAACGCCCTTGCCGACCTCCAATCCACGCCTTCCATTCTCCGCTCTGGTCTCAAAATATCCTACCCAACTGTGGCGAGTCGCTTACTCGAACGGGTTGGGGCGGGTTCCCCACCAGGTGAGGAAAACGCTGAGGCCGACGGTCTCGAAGACACGGGCGAGGCCACCGACAGCAACCTGCTCAAGAGGGCGCTTCTCGGTCGTGATCTGGGCAATAAACTGCACATATATCAGTGAGGGAACATCGTACTGATACACAAAACATGAACATACCGATGGGGCGGAGCTGGCGAAGAAGATCAAGCTGCCGAGGTACGCAGCACCCTTGTAGCTGAGGGTACCGGTGGCGTTGATGAGCGCACCAACACCGTATGCCTGGACGGCGGAGCCGACAAGGGAGGTTCCCCACGCAGATGCGGCGGACGCGGCCTCCTTGGACTTGAAGAACTCCTCCTTCGAGTTCGAGGCCTGGGCCTGACGGTAGGTGTCACCGAAGACGGGGCCGAGGACCGCGAGGGAGATGGCGTGGTTGTAGACAGTGCCGAGCGCAATGGCCGATGGCTTGACTGGGGGAAGGTCTAAGTGAAGGACTGTCAGTGATGGTTCCCATGATGCGGGTATGCGCAATGCGGTCTGCCATGACCGAGCGCTTGCATGGTAATAGACAATGAAGCACTCAGGACGCCCGCGTTATCGCGCTGATTGAACATACAGCTGAGAGACATGACGACTGTAGGTTGAGTGTGTGGTGGTGTGGTGTGGAAGTTTTGCTTGGTTAATGGTGGTGTGGCAGAGGAAAGGACGTGATGTCGAGCGGAGGAGAGGAGAAGCTGTTGTTTGGGGCACGGTCCCTATGACGTTCTCAGCCACACGAGACTGGCGAGAGCTTGCGGGATGAGGCGATGAGTACATCACATGTCCCGGTCTGGGCCGAGGACGACGAAACCATACCGTTGTGCAGGCACGTGATAGACTGAATGATGGCAGATGTAGGGCGAGATCTCGCTGGTATGTCTATCACTGGCTCTGACGGCCTAGACGAGGCCCGGCGCGAGTCCATCAGAGTCGCTCTGGAATCATACAAACACACTGTCTGCGAGCACAACTTGTCGAACCTGCGGACATTCGTTGATGGCATCGAATCGCGACAAGCACGACGTGATGACATGCGCAGACTTGAGCAGGATGTCCTGAACCACAGCGCGGGTGGATCTGCTACCTCACCTCGCCGCCTACTTGACCCTGCCGTGCGCACGGAACTAGTGAAGAAGTACGACCTAGATGGCATCTTTCATCTATACAAAGACTTCACGCAAGATCTAGATGCCTGGTATGCGAGGATCCGAGCACTTCTCGAAAAGCGAGATGCGACGGCTGCACGTTTCCGCCACCAGATTTGGAGTATCTCTGCACTCTGGTAGATGGAATTTGCGGGCCAGGCCTTCCTTATCACGTTTTCTTGCATCATTACAATATGCTAGACCTTACGGAAATCTTGAGGGACAACGACGATAATACAGTCTGGATAGGTGAAGCATCGCTGCCCGCAGACTGGTATTTGGAGCATGGAAATATCGAGCTGTGCATCAAGATCGGTCGCAACGAGGAGCATGGTTGGGGAGGATCGTATCTCCTATGGTGTCGGCGATCCGCTGATGACCCGTGGCAATGGAGGTACGCTGCTCATGCTGATGAGGAACCCAGCGACGTCTATGACACCCTAAAGGAGTAGTTGGTTCGAACAAGACGAGGCTGACATGCGAAGGGAACTACGATATCTTGAGGTCCAGAGTGCCACGTGAGTACAGAATTGATGACCACAGACTTTGGGAAGTTGTATGCTCGCGCCAGAACAGCAGGCAGACTTTGATGTGACTGCTCCTTGTCGTCACTGAGTAACATTGCTTGAGCCAAGTGGCTGTTCAGACCACGCAAGCTGACTGACCCTGCTACACGTAGTGAGTGCAGCATCTTGCACCCAGGAAAGTAAGACGTAGTCACATGTACAAGTACGAATGCATATTCTAGTCTTGACCAGGGAGACTGATCCTATAAAGACATCTGATGGAGTGAACGAATATCAATGGGTGAGGTCTTTTCGAATTAAGGGACTGGAGCAGCATTGAGACCAACAGTCAAGGCGATGTGCCTGCGAAGCCTCTAAGATAGATTGATGGCTCACAGCAAACCAGGGAAGATGGCCTTGCGCTTTCCAATCTTCTCCTTGCCAAATTTCTCAACATACCATCGCTTCCCTGCAACAGCTCTCGGAATCATAGTCGACATCTCATTGATCAAGAAGGTGCGCGCTGGAACGCAATTCAAACCTCCGATCATCCAAAACCCAGCCCACTCGAAGAACTCACACAAGTAATGTGCATAGAGAACGTACTGAAACAGCCCGTTCTTTGGCACCATGTAGAACTTGTCGACTCCTTCGATGGGCTTCCCCTCTCTCTGTGCCTGCTCCTTTTGTCGGCGCAGCGTGCTTCGCCTGATCTCGCGTAAATCATCGTCGTGGAAGAAGTTCGCAAGGAGACTCCATCCCCAGATTACGAGGCCGATTTCCATCTCGTACAGTCTGCCGCCCCAGGCTTCGCGTGTATTCGGACCATAGCCTCCCACCCATCCGCCGATAGAGAGTCCATTGATGAGATTCCACAGGCAGGCTGATGCGAAGACTAATGGGTGTATCGGCGACATCGATGGACTGACATACGCAAAGATGGGCGCGCGATAGATGTAGTGAATGATGTACAGGGCGGCCATCGTCCAATTACCCCATGGCAGAGTCTCAACGCCGACCTTACTCGGGATCGTCAACATGCAGTACATGACCGTAATCGGCCCAACCGACTCCATGAGAGCCCATGCCCACTTTCCTGGGAGGTTGTACTTGGACTCGATCGAGGTCTTGCCCGCCGGGTACCAGTCTGTGAGCCATTGTGTCGCTGTGACCTGTAGAGAGTGAGTGATTGCGGATGGTCATGATCGGCGCCAAGTACTGACGAGAGGGAAGAATTGCCAAGCGTATACAATGAATTCCCAGTTCTCACGCGATGGCGGGTACCATCCCGTGACAATACTCGGTAGGGTCATGATGAACCACTTCAGCACTGGAATCGTGGCGAAATCAGTTGTGATGCTGCAGACGATCAATCTGTCTTGATGCTGCACAGCGTTGAGTTGCTACTACAAAAGCTCCGGTATGGGCTGACTTTGAACGACAAGAGTGACGTCGTCGAATAATCGCACGGAAGGTTTCGGCTTCATCGGCAAAGTGGGTCTCGCCCTCGACTAAACATTGGACTTCATTTCGTTACATGTATGTAGTCTAAGATAATCCAGCCTCTTATTACCGGTCTCAGTTGTAGTCTATGCTGCTGTATCTCACTCCTGGACGTGTCGATCTGTACCGCTGCGCTTGGGCGAGTGGTGGCACCGCTTCGTGTCGATCCGCTCACAGACCAGAGCGTCACCTTTAGCATCGAACATGCAGACTACGATCACGACGGTCTTGAGAGATACAACGAGGACCGTGAGCCTCACTCCACATGCCCAAGATAGCACGGACGCTGGGGCAAGACACACGATATGGTACTGTAGTCGTGCCCTGTTTCGAGTTCCTCATGACGTCGACGCTTAATCTCGGTGTAGGGCTGGGTTCACGAACGCGTTCCCAGATTCAGCGCACGCGAGCGTTGGCCGACGTCAGTAGGCGCCGAGTATCGCGAGTGATCACGTTCGCGACTAACGCAATCATGGTATAAGTCACAGCTGTGCCAACATCCACTTTGACCTTCCAATCTCCACGAGTCTCTGAACCACAACAGCCCTCGAAAGTCAACTCGAAGCCTTTCAAAGTACCAACATCACGAACAACCCTCTCCAGTACCAACAGTAACAACATGGCTCGCACCACCCGCACCACCGGTACAACAACGTCAGCAAAGCCTAGTCTGCTGTCTCGTCTGCGCGCCCCAAAGCAACCAGCACGAGTGAGCGAAACAACATCGCGCAATCCGATCACTGGAACGACAACTACTACTCGGACGACCAAGACCCATCCTAAGGGCATTGGTCACCACGGACATGGCGGTGCAGGACCCATGGCCTCAACTCACAAGACCCACCACACGACTACCCGCTCGTCGAACCGCACCGTAGGCACGACACCAGTGACCCAACACCAACGAAAGCCCAGCATGGGTGACAAGGTCAGCGGCGCTTTGACAAATCTGAAGGGGAGCTTGACCGGCAAGCCGGGTGTGAAGGTGAGTCGAATGTACGCGAGTGTCGATGAGGTGTAGCAAGACTGACTTTACGACAGGCTGCTGGGACTCGTCGCATGCACGGCACCGATGGCCGCGGTAGTCATCGCGCATACTAGGTCGAGCGTTGACCGGGATCAGGCGTTCGGCGCGCATGACGGTATGAAGCGACCTTAGCGGTAATGAGTTGATTATGTACCTGTAACCCTTTGATACCCTAATACATATCAATCAATGTTCACGTGTCTCTCGGAACACTCCAGTCCTCGATCAAGGTGCCTTTCATAGTACTGCAATGGTGCGACGCACGGTCGCGACGCCAGCGAAACGCTATTCTTCACGACACGAAGCAGGAAGCGATGCTGAGTGTCAACACTCCACGGCGCTGCATAATTATATCGCTGTTGGTAGCCTGCCGATCGAAGCGCAAGTCGGATTCCGAGCCCGGTCACCAGGGTACGAGAGTACAGGCAGGCATTGTAATCGAGAACCCACCCATCGCCCGCTGGCTCGTATAGCGCACGTGCTGAATCCGATCCACCGAAAGCTTCCCCGCAAAGTCCATAAAAGCTTGGATAACATTGATGAATCAACCTCCTACATCTAGAGCGAACCGGCAGATTAGCAGGTGCATCGGCTCCACTTGCTACTCGGACATTATGCTCCGGGGTACAGGGTGATGCTCCTGCGAAGGGATGATAGTGCGGCTCGACTTCATGTGTCCTTCGTGCGTACTGGCGTTTTCCCACTGTGTAATTTAGTCCACGTCGTTGCAAGTGTCCCGGACTACCCTTTACCTTAGCGAACGCTTGACAATGACCCTTCTGTTTTCATGGTGAAGCTGGCAGCATGGCCTCTGTCACAGCGACTGCGACCAGTTCCAGCAATGGGGAGTTTTTGATGGGAGGCTCAGCGCGACCGGTGGTTAGTATCGACCGCTTGCCCATCAGGCGCGTGAGCAGTGAGCCTAGGGAGGCAATGAACTGTAAGAGTTGTCGAAAGCGGAAGATCAAATGTACTCGGGTACGACCAGTGTGCGAGGCTTGTACGACGTTCAATAGTGCGTGTATATACGACGCGATACCGCAAAAACGAGGCCCGAAGACTGGGCTCACGGAGGGCACGCCCAGGCGGAGCAATGGGGCTGCGAAGAGACTGAAGACAGAGGCAGATGGAGAGCTTACGAGCGATGAGACAACGGCGAATGCTCGAGAGCGTGTGGCGAAACGCAAGGACTCGCCAGTAGTGGAGACCGAGGTCGAAGACGTACGCCCAATACTCGGCACTGCTACACCGCAGCAGACAAGATCAAGAGACGGATTTCCCGGAGCTTCTCAATACATTGTAGATGCAGCACCAGTCACTTCGCCACCACCCCCGGCAAGCCATGCTCCACTAAGGTCACAATCGCTGGACGAGATATTGTTGGATGTGTATCTGACCCGTCTGCACGGGAAGCCCTTCTACATCATCGACGAAGCCACCATTAGGATGCAACAGTCGACTGACGCAGTCACATCGTGCCTCAGCATGGCCATCCGCGCCGTCAGCATCAAGTACGCACCCCAGCTATGCGGTGGCTATGCAGAGGCCACCAGACTAAGTCAAGAATGGTTGACACAATCTCGCGCTGAGATCGATGTGGACGAGCCGTCAGTCGAGCACGCTCAAGCTCTGCTCTTATTAGCATTGGCAGCTCACCAGCATGGCAATGGTAAAAAGGCCTGCATGCTGCTGGCCCATGCAATCAGCATGGTGATGGTTCTGGGTCTGCATCGAGAACCAGTAACGACCAACATATCTACAGAGCAGGTATGCGGTCGAGGCCTATTCTGGTCATGCTATCTTATGGATCGCTTTGCGGCCACAGGCTCGACCAGACCGTCGCTGATCCCAGACGAGTACGTGACCATGCAGGTGGACTCATGGCAGCACACGAGCCAAAGTGTGCAGAGCACCAACGGCGTTTTTGCTGGCAGCTCAAACTTGGCGATGCTTGCGAGGATCACTAAGATACTCGGCGAGACCAATCGATATCTCGCAGCAGGTGGCGTAAAAGGTGATTCGCACTTCCCATGGCATGCACAGTCTACGATCTCGAAGCTTCGTGTGGAGCTGAACATGTGGGCAACGAGCACGCAAGACGCTTTTAAGGCACTAGACTCGGCATATGGGCTGCCAGACAGTCCAGCGTTAGTACTGAGCAAGATGGTGTATCATTTGATTTATTGTTTGATCTATCGGCCGTTCCTACCAATGGATCTTGCAGAGCTCACCGGACCTGGTCAGAACCAATCATGGCAGATCGAGGCGACAAACTTGTGCTTCGTACATGCCAACGCTATCGCGGAGCTGGTCGAGATTGGCAAGAATGGTGTAATACTCGACTGGTCCTCGTTCGTTGGCTATTGTATAACCACAGCTGGCACCATCCACGTCCATGGCGCGCACTACCTCTCCGCCACAGATGGCAGCTTGGCCGCGCGCAGCGCTGACTACCTCTCGCGTGAGATGGTGCAATTGACCGATCTTCGACTTGTCTGGGCTGGTGTGCAACAGCAGCTTGACACTCTGAAGCTGGTGTACAATAGTCACACGCAGCTTGTGAAGTCTCTTGCAGATAATCCGATGCGCTATGCTCCAGTGTTCCAGATGGAAGACTTTTTTGCCAGATATCCAGAAGTCATGATCGAGGGCGCACATGTCAGTCTCGTTGACGTGGCCGTCCTCCCTGCGTTCCAACAGCACAGCCTCCATGATACTCGGCAACATGCTAGTGATGCGGTGCTCGGATGGCCCGGGTCTACATCGGACCTCCATCAATCTCAGCTACCCATGAGAATGGATTGGACTGCACATCAAAGACCTATCAAGGACACTCAGCAGTCGAGAAAGCGTCACGTAGAGCAGCCTGTAGCTGTTGTACCACCCGTCGTAGCTACTAGCGGAAGACCTGCCAATATGGCGCGTGCCGCGCCAGCGCGACAGCTCCAGACGCCTGATCAGGCATCGTACCATTGGCCTCGGGCTACGATGCCGCAGTATCACAACTCGCCGTATGTTCAGCACAACGTAATGGATAGCGGCCAGGGGCTCCACTTTACTCACCACGATGGCATGGCCGTTGCCCAGTCCTCATTGTCACATCAGGTCCCAGATCATGTCAGCCCTGGTACTTGGCAGCAATCGTATCCGGGGAACCACCAGACTCCCGGAGACTACAGTATGAGCGCAGGTCGCGTGCATGTCGGAGTCGAGGAGGATCCATTTCTGATGCTTCTCGGGCAGATGGCAGAGCAAGACAGTATGCAGGATGTCGGACTCAGCGAGCTTGACTCGTTCCTGCATGGTGGCCAGGGCTGAGCCTCGCCTTAGCATCACAGCACCAGACTGTTGCCAGAGGCCAATTTGACGAAGTCGAACGGAACGTTCTCGCCTACCAGGAGTCGTAAGGTCTCGACTGCCGTCCACGCGTGAACATCAGCAACACCGTAAGCTGCCCAGCCGAGCGCTGTAGCTACTGCTACCGGATCTGGTCTCTTCAGACCGTTGCTGAGATCCAGAAATACTTTGCCGGCACTGTGGGTTGAGCTGCTCGAGCTTGCTGGATCTTCGCTGCCATTGCGACCATAATACTTGAGCAGCGGTGTCACTAGGGCGCTCTTCTCAGCCGGCAGTGCGGACACAATCACGAAGGGCGGCGTAACGCGCTTCAGATCATCAAGCCCACTGAAGTACTGCATATGAGACGCAGCAGAAGACCTTGCCTTGAATCCAATCGTATATATTGTTTCAACATTCAGGCTCCGCAGCGCGAAGATGGCAGCGGCAGCGTAACTCTCCTCACTGGCGAGCAAGATGGCGGGGCGGCCGCCGTAGGCTGAGGGCACAAAGTCCCGCGTGAGTGTGGCTCGAATGCCTTTCCAAGTGGCATTGTCTGCCGTACACGTTGCGGCTGCGCCTTTACTGCTACGTGCAACAATGGTGTCGACGTGGCCAATGGCCGTAGCAGCTTCAGACATACTCATGCTCTCTCTCAGCTCCACTGCGGGCAGCGGCGGGCACATTACAGCACCACCGAAGTTTGCCTTGCTGATCATACGGGAAATGGCATCTGCTGAAGACCGGCCGGCAGACACGATCTGATGCGGCAGACTCAGCTCGTTGAGACACTTTTCAAAGAATGTGGCCAATCCAGTCGTGCGTACGTCCCCCATCACAAGGAGTTCGAGGCTCGGCAGTTGACTCATCGAGTGCAGTCTCTCGTTGATTTCGGCCGCGCTCAGTTGGCCTGGCGCGGCGATGATTGGTAGCAGTGGGTGCGTTATGGGCGTGAAGACCGTGTTGAGCGTACGAGACAGCTGTCCAATAGGTCCCATGTTCAACCCAGACAGGGGTGGATGCGTGTACGCAGATTGTATGCCTGATCGAAAGGTCTCAAGATCGTAATTTTGCTCCACTTTCGTAATCAATGCGATCATTTTCACCACGTCACCATATACTGCTCCTTGCCGAAAGAGCTCCTGCGCCTCCTCTGAGGTCCATTTGAAAGTGCCGGAGAAGTCGTGGAACGCCGAGATGATCTTGCTATGGCCTTTCACTTGTGACAGTCTTTGTCGAACATCTTGTGGCAGCCAGAGCTCGACATCAAGGTACTCGCAACCCCATTGCAAGGCTTTGCGAAGGTAATGGTACGATAGAGAAGGATCGTCCATCGGAAATCTTCCATTCTCGTTCGTGCATCTTATTGTGAAGATGATTGGCAGTTCCGTCCTTTGCCTCAAGACCATCACTTGCTCGCCAACGTACTTCAGACTCGGCACTCTTGGTCGGCTGTCCAGATTTCTTTGACCGGGCTCTGCAAGCAGATCCACACGCAGCTCGACCGAGTCCGCTCCGACTGACAGAATATCCAAATTTGGTAGTGCTGAGCGTATGTCGGGGAATGTCGTGCTCAGCAGCGTCGTTCGTGTTTTGCCTTTGAGGTCATCATGAGGCTTGATCTGACCCAGCACGAAACCTAGGAACCGCGCAAGATCACGTTGCAAGAAGGGTGATCGAGTGTAAAGATACTCATAGTCGCAATGCTCGGTCAGAGCCTCGTCCCGCTGATCGCCCACATCTAGACAGTGCGTCGTAATGATGCTACGTCTTCCCTCTCTTAGCAACCCAGGCTCCAAGAGGAGGGCATTGCAGATCCCGATTACGCATGCATCGACATGGCTGCCCAAATCCTCGATCGCCTCGATGCACACGTAAGGCTCGCCAAGCACATCTCCCGCGATCTGTAGGATGTCTTCATGTTCAGCGTCAAACAAGAGTAGCAACCGTGGGGGATCCGGGTTGATAATCTCGTCGACTCGCATCGTCCTCTAAATCGTCCTGGAAGGGGTCCGATAAGGTACTTGATCTGGGAGAAGGTCCGGCTGCACGGTCGGTGTCGATATTCATCGCACTGAGACTGAACGAGATCCTGTCTTCGGCCGTGGCGCACGCCGGAGTCTACAAGTGAGTTCGATCTACTAGCTCACTTGCTTCCCGTGTAACAAAGCTCTCAGTGTGGTCCAGAGCAGAGACCTTCAGTTGCCGCGCCACGCCAGGCACGATGTGACTTTCGGGACTTCAAAGGTTAACAAAGGAATACTGCACGTTACTGGAACCTCCAGTAATGGTGGAGCCTACGCCGCCGTAGTCGGGATGGGATTCCATCACTGACTACATCCTTTGCGCAAGCGTATACCGCGTTGGGTCGTTGATCAAGACATAATGATCCAATGACAGCGAATGCAAATGCGCTGACTTTAACCGGAACTCGGAAACGTGGGCGCCCAAGGTGGGCTCATGCAGGCTCACTGCTATATGCGCAGATCATCCGCCAATTGATGGAGAGTTTGCCAGGAGTATGCATATCTGCGTCGCATTATCGTCGGCGATCGTTGCCGTGATGCAGTGTAAATTGGTAGAGATACGCCACGATCTACGTGTGCTGTTTGTGCGATGGAAGTCTGATGCTTGGCATGATCTGAAACGGCACTTTGGCTTCCTCGCTGAAACGCATCTGCTGGAGCTTATTCGTGTCACCACCAGTGATCATCTGTACGAATGCCTACAAACGCAATGCCAACAAGGGTATCTATTCGCTTCCCAATGTACGCCAGCAGTCCCATATGCTAGTAGAAAGCAGTCTCTGAGTTGTAGAGCCCATGCGTCCTCATGCGTCCATCAATACACCACCTTCTCCAGGGCTTCTCGATGACTGTCATCGTCCTCAATGGTCTCGCGTTGCCAGTCACTGCTCCGACGACTCAAAGCACCACTAGTGCTCGCATGCCGAATCAGTGGGCTAGCAAGCGGGCTGCCAATGCTACCTGGTATGCTGTCGTTCCTGCCATGGCCCAGCGCACCCGATCTCACGCTCCCCTCGTAGTTCCTCAGCGAAGCCACGTCAGCATTTCGAGCCTCATGCATACTGCGCGCATCAGTCATACTCTTCGCGTCATACTGCGAGCGCGAGTCGAGATTGTTGATGCTGCGCAGCGATTTGCCGTCGCTGAGGTCCTTGTTGCGTTGATAGTAGCTGTTCCTCTCACTGGCGATAGCAGGAGCTGCAACACCTTGGCTGCTGTAGACACTAGCTCGTTCGGCGGACGCGATGCCGCCGATTGATGGCCGTGATGAAAACAAACCACCACTGGGTGAACTTGCATCTGCTGTGCCAGAAAGAACGCTGAGCGGAAGTGATTCGCGGCTGTTGCCCCAGAGTGAGTTTGGTGCAAGTGCGCGCATTGACGCGTTCGACTCCATACTGCGTCTCCGGCGTTTCGAGGAAGATGCAAGCGTCATAATGCTTGCATCGTCCGTGAGAACAGTGCTGTTGCTGTCGCCGGTGGGCCGGTTATCCGCTGTGAGATGACGCGGAATTGCCGAGAACTGCGTGAGGTGAGATGGCGCAGGCGAAACAGGATACTGATGGCTGAACATGACCGGCCCGCCCGAGCCATGCGAAGGCGCGCTTGCTGCATTCTGTAGTGTGTTTGCTGGCGACATCGATTGAATAGTCGTGAGCGTTGTCGTCAACGACCGCTCACTCTGGTTCGGCGAGCTGAATGTGCTGTTATTGCCGGCATCCGTACTGCTTACTGCGCCACCTCCTGTTGTGCTCGTGTAGGCTCTGCTGTGTACAGTATCTGGGTTGGTAGCTACAGTAGGCGCTACGCTCCTCCCGTCCTTGTCGGGTAGATGACCCGAGAGCATGCTACCATTCTCGGTGTGGCCGTTCGATGCCGGCGTAAGAATAGATAGCTGCCCATCATGGCTACTGCGTGGTGACTGTTGACGGACGAACCCAGATTCGGGGTACGGGTTGTTGCCGACACCGTTCTTGCTTCCCTTCTTCGCCTTTTTCGAATTCGTGAAGCGCTTCACCCAGGCGGCGAATGGTCTGTGTTTGGTCGGCCTCTCTGCTGAGCGTCGGTCAGCCATCGTCGAACCTCCGCTACGTGGCTTCGGAACTTACCCGCAGGCCGCGTCGTTGTCTCCGTAGTGGCCATGACCGGCGCGATTCTTACTCTCGTGCCTCCACTTATAGCGATAGGTATTGATGGGCGCTATACAGCGTACTCTGTAGATGGAAGTGCGGCCTTGCCAGTGCAGTAGATTGCTCAATGCGCATGTATCGCTCGGACTTAACGGTATGCAGGAGAAGGGCGGGAGGTAACGAAGGCAGGGCGATGCTTGCTTGCCCTGTGACGTGCCTGCGGCTCCGGCCCGCGTTCGGTACCGTCTGGGGAACATACGCCTTGGTAAATCTACTTTCAGGTTATGTTCAAGACATTGCCTCCCTTGCATATATACTCACTTTACGCAACATATGGCGATCTGTGGGGTCGACAGATGGACGAGAAAGTATAATGTCCATCTTGTCTGCAGCAGCTTATACCGGGATGAACCCGACCCCCTGAAGCGACGCGCACATGGACGAACAGAGCATTAGTAAACGCCACACGGTACTACCACGCATTCAACTACTCCCCGTCTCCACAAGGGCTCAAGTCCAATCCTCGAAGACTATCACCAGTATTCACGATGTTGTGATTGGTCTCGTCTGCAACAGTCTCGACGCCAATGCAAGCAGAATCGATATTTCGGTCAGCCTACCACGCATCGCTTGTTCCGTGAGCGATGACGGCTACGGCGTACCATCACGCGAACTCCTCGCTGATGGTGGGCTCTGTCGAATGTACTGTACCTCACGAGTCGAGGATGATGCCGTCGAAGCGGTACATGGGCGTAGCGGCACATTCCTGGCGTCCCTGTCCAGTCTCGCTTATTTGAGCATCAATTCCCGCTGCGTCACTGAGGACCTAGGTGCGAATATGATCATACATCAAGGTAAGAGGTTGGTAAGCCAGATTGGTGCAGGCGGGCACGATGCGCCGTGTTTTGGTATCAGCACTCATGGTACTGAAGTAGTCGTGAAAGACGTTTTCGGCAATATGCCGGTGAGGCTGAAACAGCGTGCGCTATCTCACGATGTCGGCCGAACACATGACCTCAAAACCTGGGCGAATATAAAGCACAATCTCGTCGCATTGCTGGTCGCTTGGCGAAGCCCATGCATCATCAAACTTCGTGATGCAGAGGAGGCCAGCAGAACAGTGACGCTCTCAACAAGCCACCACACAGTTTCTGCAGTACTTACGGAGAAGGGTCTGAATCGGTTGGATGGCATCGGTGCTCGGTTCGACGTGCGAGACGCACTGTCAGTCATGTTCCAGGCTGGGCTTGCAGAGCACAGTACCCGCGCGAAGTGGATCCCGGTATCTGCATCAACACTGCGGATTGCAGTGTTTGGAATGATATGCACTGAGCCTGCGGCCTCGAAAACATGCCAATTCGTAAGTATGGGTCCCCGACCGTGTAACGCGAAAGGCGGCGATTGCGAGTTGTACGACTGCATCAACAAGATCTTCGAGAGCAGCAGCTTCGGTTTTGTCGAAGACGAACAGGGGACCCCGGACGAAGCTGATTTGCTGCGCCGTCAACGTGATCGACGTTTCAAGATGGATGGCCATACGCTCAAGTCGACGCGTGGCACCAGAGGCGTTGATCGCTGGCCCATGTTCGTGCTGCAAATACGGCGTAGCGAAGCAGACCCAGGCCCGGTGCAGTCCACCGCAGGTAGCGAGAGCGAGCTGAGACTCATTCTCGACGTGCTTGATGTAATGGTGCGACAGTGGCTCACAGCGCAAGGGTATAGACCGCGTAAGAAACGACGGCGGGCGAATGACCCGAGAAAGAGTCACTCGTTGCAGCAGCAGCGCATTGCGGATCAAAGCTTGCCCGACATCGATATACGTGATGACGTGTGGCCTGTTAGCGATATGTTAAGAAGTATTAGACCGAGCACTGCAGACTCTCTGAGTCGCATCAAATCCGGAAGACGAAGCTTGCTCGCTGTGTGGGAGAGTCGCAAGCCAAGGACGGCTCCAGAAGGGCAGATAGACTCGACAGCGAAGCACGCCCGATATGCCGACGGCCTAAAACCTCGACCGTTGGGTTCGTTGCATACTAGTCGATCAGCTTCACACCGACCACGGCCGGACAAGGCGGTGCAAACACTTATCGTCAAAGATGACATCTTCTCCAGTGACCACTTCGGTGGCATCAATGACTCTGACATGATCGCAGCAGTTGCTCACTCTGATCCCGATTGTTCTCCGAGGGCGACTGACTCCGGCCAGACGTGCGATGATCACACTACTGCCTGGACTGACCCACGCACTGGGCAAGCTTTCACCATCAACACACGGACTGGCATCGTACTGCCCATATGTCTTGCTGATGTGGCTGGACAACGCCATCTACCAGGATCAGTACGTGCAAGACAATCTGCAGCTATCAATACCGCGACAACATCCGCTGGTACACCCCTAACCTTAGCACGTCGAGGCGATCCAACCCGGAGTGTGATACACAAACAAAAAAGTCACTTGCTAGACTGGAAGAATCCTGTTTTCGCGAAGCCTACCGAATGTCAGATACCCGTCACGCTGGTCAGGTTGCCTGGCAAAGACACAGGTGGCATTTTCTGCGCTCATTCCTATCATGATGTGCAGACGGCTTTCACACCGGACGCGGACAGGGCAAGTACGATTACGAAGTCTGCTCTTCGCAGTGCTGTAGTCGTACAGCAAGTCGATCGCAAGTATATCCTTGCTAGCTTGATATGCAGAGATGATACTACAGGCGATGCGACCAAGGTGCTGGTTATCATTGATCAGCACGCTGCTTCCGAACGTGTAATGCTCGAGGGCTTACTGGCCGATCTCTGTACGCCAGCCGATTTCGAAGTCAGCGCCCTACGTGGTCACTCGGCCAGTGCTCGCAGGCCAGGCGTCGCAAGCACTGCACTCGCGCAGCCGATCGCGTTCGATGTCTCTACCAGGGAGCTTGATCTGTTCGCGCTGCATGAGCAGCACTTCGCTCGCTGGGGCATCCTTTTCAATCTTCATCGCCAGACGGAGATTTTAGGCGCCCCCAAAAATCGCCAAGCCCAAGTTCAGCCTACGATACATGTGCTCGCGCTGCCAGCTGTCATCATTGAGCGTTGCAGGCTATTCCCGAAGCTGCTGATCGAACTTCTACGCGGCGAGATTTGGACGCTCGCGGACAGATCTCAGCGACCCCGACCAGCCGGGGCGGAAGACTCAGTTGACGTGAACACTGCCGGGGAGGGGGATGACCATCGCTGGTTGCGGAAGATCGGATCTTGTCCCAAAGGCTTGCTCGAGATGCTGAATTCTCGTGCCTGTCGTTCTGCGATCATGTTCAACGATGTGCTTACAATGCCAGAGTGTCGAGAATTGCTGGACAAGCTAGGACGTTGCGCATTCCCTTTCATGTGTGCCCACGGGAGAGTCAGTGTGGCGCCCCTGGTCGATACGAAGGACGTTCTCGCACTCATGGCTGGATCTGACATTAGACAATCTGCACTTACTAGGACTGCAGCCGCGAAGCCAGAGTTACCATTCGTCCAGGCATACACCCGATGGACCAGATTTCCGTCAATTGGCGAGGACGGCTAGCAAACCACGTTCACTACTCCTTTGTCTCTCGCAGCGAGTACTATATCAAATGATTCTCTAAGTGGCGAATGCACGCCGGGTACTAGGTCCACGATATTGTCATTGAAGGTTGGGGGTCACGCTGCCCACCATAGCAGATGCACTGCCTTCTCATTGATATCCTTTCCAATCAGCAACATCATCCGCTCCGTTCGAATAAGTACTTCGCACTACCTCCTCAATGACAACGAAGATCGACCTACATCCGTTGTACGGGATAATTGCAACCCAGAGGAGCTATCTAATCGGCATTCGGTGTCTAATCGCCACCCACCACGCCCAGATGCTGGCTTCTCGAATCAAACTAAAGGACTTTCCTGACGAGCTCGTGAATGTAGTCGCAGACAACATTGCTGATCTAGTAGGGTCGCAGATACGCTCACTTTGTGACGCCTCCACGGACTGGGAGGGGAGGCTGGAGAACTTCGGCATCACTGCGATGTTGGCAGCAGGAGGCAGAATACCTGCGGAGAAAGCTGCTATGGATCAGCTGGTAAGACAACTTGCTGTACTAGGTGAAGGATTCTGACTGACAATCTATTTCGCGTAGGAGAGGTTGAATGTTGCGGTCATTCCCATCCCCATCTCGAGACCTCGCGCCAGAGCGGCACACTGGGTACACCTCAGTGCTGCAGACGTTCGCCCACGACTACATACTAACGACCCGAGCACACGCAAAACCGCAGGCCCCAGCATGAGTGTCACCATACAACAGCCGACATCCACGAGCTGGGCTTTCGAGATCCGTACGCAATGCCGTCTAGATAGTGGAACACGCTCACTGCGTGATAGGTTGGATTTTCATCCACGGAAACTCGCGGCGGACAGCATACTTTTCGATCGACCATGGCAGACACCCGCAATATTCGATAGGCTGCTGCAACTCGATGGACTGGACGAAGCGATCAAGGCCTGGAAGCAAGAAGACGTGAAGAAGTTCGTGACGCTGCTGAAGCTTCGTGTAGTTGCCACTGTTGGCGAGGAAGGGGCTGCTATGCTGCCTAAAATACGACTGCTGCATGTCGTGAAGGCGATGTGAATGCAGTCATGTCGGGAAGGGGTCTGGTGTGTAGTGCGAGCGCTTACTGAGCACATCTGTGCCTTGCAATACAATAGATCCTGCTTGCTTCCATGATCGATAATTACTTCCGATCTCACCCTTCTCCAACCATTCGTAGCATCTCAAGTGGTACAACATAAGATGGCACCCGTGGTCGCTGTTAACCTTGCGTCGTATGGGATCAGACCGACCACACTCACGGACGTAGTGTACCATGTCAGCCGTCCACGACCAGAGCACAGATGTGACCTTACATCCGCTATTCGGTAGCATCGTTTCCGAGCAAAGCTACCTGCTTGGTATTCGTGATCTGGTTGCAACGAAGCATGCTGAGATACTGGTGTCGCGCGTCATTCCCTTTCACGTACCGGACGAGCTTGTATTTGCGATTGCCGAGCACGTCTCTGAGGTCGCAAATCGGCGCGAGCGTGAGAATGAAGACCCTCCACGGGTTGTAGATGGCCGGCTGAATAGATACGGTTTACGCGAGATGATATTGTCGGGTGGGAGGTCACCTGCAGAACGAGAGGCGATTGCTGAGATGGTAAGTCAGCTCGAGGACTCTAGGTACGCATTGAGCTAACACGGTGACCTGGCAGAGAACGTACAGTGTCGCTCTTGTCACCACAAGAATCTCGAGACCTGGGTCGCGATTGTTAGAGCACTGGATCCATATCAGCACTGCGAAGGTGCGTCCAGGCCTTGTTAACAACGTGCCGCCACTGCGTGAATGCGAACGTTCAGCTCTTGGGCCTTTGCCACAGCTGCAGTACGGCGTGACCTACGCAGATCAAAGTGTAAAAGTGACGAGCCATGGCAACCGAGGAGCACAACGCGACCTGCTGAAGCTTCAGCCTGACAACCTTGCGACCGACTGCATGAGTCTGGGCTCGCCTGGTACAGTACCGGCGGTCATCGCAAGGCTTTTATAACTCGACGGACTTGATGAGGCGATAAAAGTGTGGGACCAAGAGAGTGTGGAGCCGTTCGTGAAGAAGCTGCAGCTGGAAGTAACACCTCCCAATGGGAAGCCTAGCGGCAGAATAAAGCCCCAGCTGCGGTTATTGTACGTAGCGAAAGCAGATTGAGAGGGGAAGTTGCTGAAGTCCGAGATGGACAGAACTGTTGCTTGCCTATATGTAGCAATCTTGGAAACTGTAAGTCAAAGGCGACCTCTTGTGTTCCCAGTGAACAAAGGCGTAGGTGCTGTCCTTGATTAGTGACCGACATGTGTGTTCCATCTGCACACATAAGTGTGGTCTTCTAAGGCACCGTTGTAGAAGGAGTTGTCAGTGTTGACGGTCAGCTCCCCTATGTTCCACCATTGACCCAGTCCCTTGGTTCTCTGGTCTCAGTCCAAGTTGTACAGAATATCCACGCTCATCAACACCACGCTGTAACAAACCTTTATCATACTGTCCATCCAGTGAGAGCATGGGCATGAGTGTGGTCATCATGCTGCTCCGCTCCGCACAACTGTATCCGCGGCAAGCCCGACTCTACAACTGGCGCCGTCACGGTGACGCGCAAGTACCCACGACTCCACGGCCGAGCAACACCATGTAGTATGGGCAGAAGGCGAGATTTTCATCGCGTGTTCGAGTATCTCTATTTTCCTAGCCTGTCTGTTCTTTCTTTACAGGCGAGACTTATTTTCCTTGATCTCTACGGACCTTCCATCTACCGATCATGTCCCCCTCCCAGTTCGAAATCGGTAGCGTCTCCTGCATCCATTGACTTCTTCGCATCTGCTGATACAGTCCAGGCTGGCAGCCACCTGCGCCCCAGAGCCAGAATGTCCCGGGCCTCGAGTCCAGGATGGATCCACTTCCTGTGGTCGACGAAGTGCCAACCTGGAACGGCAAAGCTACAAAGTACAAAGGAGCCAACAAGCTCCTTGACCGCAAAGCTTTTATCACAGGTGGTGACTCGGGGATTGGCAGGGCTGTCGCTGTGCTCTTCGCCATAGAGGGCGCAGATAGCTTTATCGTCTACTTGTCCGAGGAGCAGAGCGACGCAGAACAGACGAAGAGGATGGTCGAGAGTTATGGACGGAAGTGCTACCTGCACGCGACAGATCTGAAGAGCAAGGATAACTGCCGGAAAGCTGTCGACGAGGCTCTGTCAAAGCTTGGGTCAATCAACATATTGGTCAATAATGCCGCATATCAAATGATGACGGACAGCATTTTAGAGCTCAGCGAGGAGCAATGGGTGCACACATTCGATACGAACATCCATCGTAAGTACCTTGACATATCAACACGTTTCGAAAATGAAGTGAAAGCTGAAGTCAAGCAGCCTACTTCTACCTTGCCAAGTACGTCCTGCCGCACATGAAGCAAGGCGACACGATCATTAACAACGCTTCCGTAAACTGCTACGTTGGCCGACCAGACCTTCTCGACTACACCTCAAGCAAAGGCGCCATCGTGGCCTTTACGCGTGGGCTGTCGAACCAATTCGTTGGCAAGGGCATCCGGGTCAATGCCGTTGCACCGGGCCCTGTTTGGACGCCGCTGATAGTAGCCACGATGACGGAAGAGGCCCAGAAAGGGTTCACGTCACCCATGGGACGAGGAGCGCAGCCGAGCGAGATTGCGACGTGCTTTGTGTTTCTGGCGAGTAATGATAGTAGCCAGTTGAGTGGGCAGACAATTCATTGTAATGGTGGCGTGATCGTCAACGGCTAGACCAGCAATCGTAGATACGAGCCTGTGGCAAGTGAAATTCGGTCTGGAGACCGTAGCTTCACAGACGTACAGCTCTCTACGTCAACTTCTGCTTGATGAAGAACGCCCTCAAGTAGCTCAGCTGCCACGCGCAGGTCACCGCCAATACCACCACCTGAATGACCGTCCACCTTACAAATTTGGCATTCACGCTCTCGCTCTGATCCCTGAACTCCGCCTCCCTCTCCCTCTGATGTATTTGCTCTCGCCTAACATCCTGAAGCCTTGCGTTCAAATCCCGCACCTTCTGCACCACATCCTGAATCTTGTCCTTGTCGCTGCTCTCGATGTTCGAGGTCTCGCCGATTGCGAGATCTAGCTCAAACTTGATGCCGCCGACTTGAGAGCCGGAAAAGAGGAATCCGCTTGTGGAGGGGACGTTGGTGGGGGTGAAGCACAGGCGATGATCGCCGGAGTCCGCGGCTGAGAAGGTGAATTTGCCTTTGGAGGTGCCGCGGTTGGAGACGACGCGGTGGTCATTGTCGAAAACTTCGTCGACGGTTATGAAGATGCCCTATTTCTAGGTCAGACACGGCACGTGATCCACGAACTGCTCGTTGGATGTACCATCTCTGAATTGTCCACGTATGTTCGAGATTGCTCATTCCATTGTGTCGCCTTGTAGTGGCCTGCAAAGTATCAGCGACATGAATCAGACAGATCCCCCGTGCGATGGCCCTTACCAACGACCATGGTGTCCTTTGGCAGATCCTCGAAGAAGCACTTCTGCACCGGACCATCGATGTAGAAGTACAGCGCCTGCGCCTGGCTGACCAGCAGCGTCAGCAAGACGCAAGATAGTGCCGCCAACATGGTTGCTGAATGAGGTTCTCCGTTGAGACGAGAGCATAGCAGTGTTCCCCTTGAGTGTGGTTCAAGTCAGAGTCAAATGCCAAGCCTCGTCCCTGAACGCGACTTCGTCTCCACGCGATTGACTTTCACCTTCTCCGTATGCACAACGATCAGATTGATATTGGAAACCACACACTCTATACAACGCTGTGAGCACCTGCACATGCCACACCGACGAGCCTGTGACAACACAACGACTCTGTTGCGCTGGTAAGCTTTCATTCCACCATTCACCCATTGAAAGCATCCATCCACGAGATGCCACCAGAAGCTTGACCCTTCGTGACCTTCTGTGCCCCTTTCTTCGCTCGCCTGCCAGCAACGAACCCACTTGGCGAGGCCTCGACGTAGGACTGTCTGGCGGCACCCACTGCTAGCACATCCGCCGACTCGTTGCCGGGCACGCCAGCATGAGCTCGTACCTCTTCTGTGTGCACTGAGATGTCTCTGAAGAGCAGTCTCGCTTTGACTGCCATGATAGCTTCGGCGACCGATCTTCGAGCCGGAACATCGAGATGATCGGGTGTCTCGTGCTGACACAAGACAACCTTCTTCACGGCACTGCAGTCGGTGTAGAGTATGACATGCCTGACCAGCGATGTCTGTGCATCTACTGATGGTGTCAGTCGACGTCCAAATGACAAATGCGAGTCTCATGCGGCAGTGCTGACCTTTCAAGACGCCCTCGGCATACTCTAACGCAGCCTGAGCTGCAACCAGTTCTGCCGTCATTACATCGAACTGCCGGCCGAGAGGTAGCTGCTGAGCAGTCCATTCGCCGTTCATGTCAAGGCAGACGAACGCCGTCCCGCCGTATTGGCTGCTCACCACCGAACCATCGGACCAGAGCTGCAGTGTGTGCGGCATTGGGGCAGGGTCGGATGGGACCAATACTTTGCGCACAGAGGGAATGCCGGCAACGAACGGTTCCGACACCTTCCTTGTAGCACTCTCGACCGTGCTGGCTTTGGCTCTCGCGTTGGGGTTCATGACTTGTATCGCATCCTGCCCATGGTCCCGCCCAGCATCCCGATCAACCGAGGTCTCAGTGCGACATGCTTGCACCAGGGTCGTGCCAAATCTTTCTTTTGATTTATTGAGACTGAAGCGAATGCGATGCATCAGGTGATGCTTAGCTATCTCGTCCAGCTTGAGGGTATTCGATTGAGGATATCGACTGGCAAGTCGTTCAAGTCGCTCATGTGCTCTTCGAGTGCCCATCTTGATCCGACTCCAACGAATCAACAAATGAGCGAATTCTCGTGTTCACAAGTCGCGGCAGGAGGATCATGAGTGCTGGTAATCCGATCTTCGTCTGAATCCATGTTCACGAGGAATGAAGCAATGCTCAGGAAGGCATCATGCGGAGACCAAAGCCGTTCGATAGCAGTCGCTTCGCAGTATCGAGCGACTGCTGCAGTCTTGCGTTGGATGGTACCATACTTCTTGCATCAAGAATCTACATTGAGATCAGTAACATCACTTAGAGCATTCGCGGACATCACGATCATCTTAGACGGCATCGATAGCACACATCACTGTCGCTGGACCGCACCTACGTTGCTTCGAGGCAAGCAGGATGTCGGCAACATTACGGTCTGATGCAGTGCACCGATCTCTTGAAGAATACGAGCACAGCCAGTGCACTCATACACCCAGCCAGACTTCTGCGAAAAGAAGACAGCGGTCGCGGAGACGAAGACGCTGCTTGCCTGATTTGGTCGATCCCATTCGACATGTCTCCCTCCAGAACGCCTGCGGCAGTGACTGCCGTGGGCCAGTCCTCAACGTCCCGCGGAAGTATATTCGGCGTTGTACAAATTCACCTGCCACTTGAAATTCGGCTTATCATCTTCGAGCTGGCTGTACGGAGAGGATCAACGATCTTCATCACTCAAAGAGGATTTCGAACACACCCAGTGTACTGCTCCTCGATCGTCGAACCCGGGCAGAGACTAGAGCGATCTTCTACCAACTCAACACCTTTGTCATCACGGCTCATGGATTTGACCCTACCGTTCTGGTCAGAGCTAATCGGTGGCTCCGCGCCATGAATACAGGTGCACCTGCTACACGGATGCCGAGAGTTCACGTGCAGACAGTGTGTCATTTGGACTTGCGCAACCTTTTACTTGGGGTGCACGAAGGCACGCTTACCTGACTATATGACCACCCTCGAACATACTCATTCAGCCTGAAACCACGCGCTCTGCCTTCGAGCGCGCGTTGAACACGTTGTTCGGCATTACAGCAACACCACGTGGGACAACGTGGACAGCGGCGCTTTCATACCTGCGAAGACTTGGAGCGTTTGCTCGCCTTCATATGCTCAACACTTTCTCTATGAGATCGATCTCACGGGTTTCAGAGACGGCGCTTCTGGTCTTGTCGTCCGATGCCTAGGGTGCGAATGGTCCGGCAGACCAAAACGGAGAATCTGGAGATGTGCCATCTGACGAGCTGAGAGAGCCTACGGCCGACCATGATGCGCAGGGTGGATGTGATGAATATGACGAGAGTGCGTGACGCTGTTCTAAGAACTGAAGCCAGTCATCAAGATTAGCTCTCTAGGTGGCGCTGCATCAGCTGATCGAAGAGCCTTTAAAAGGGGGGCGATGGGTGTGAGGGACTACAGTGGAGGGTAGAAGTCACAAGCTGTCATTAGAGGCAATCGTGTGCAAGTGTAGAAACCATGAAGGAATGGAAGCGGTACATCGCGCGCCTGCCTCCGCCGAAAGGTTCTCATCGGTCCCGGTCAACTTTCACTGAACGGCAGCAGCTGCGAAAGTACGTAAATCCCGGATACGATCACATACCCAGTACACCGCGGCATTATTGATTCCCGTCTATAGATGATCTCCGTCTATAGATGATCTCCCCGTTGAAGAGGTACATCGTGCTACCGAAGTCGTCATGAGCTCACGTCCTGCATTCCATCGGCGCAACCCTCATGTCGTACACACGCGGTCCTGACTCCGAAGCCCCGCCTACTGGCCTACTTTAACCCCTCCACCCTCCAGCTTATCAGTCACACAACAGGATAGCACAAGTTGCATAACACAGACGGCTCGCCATTTTTCCAGACCAGTTGCACGCTAGCCCTCTTGTGCTGCTGACGCAGTGCTGCCCGAACTCCATATGGCTTGCGTGGGATGACAGTATAGGCGTCATCTGTGCGGCAATATGTCGTGCTATTGAGCTGAGAGGTTATATTGACTTGTTCCCGGGTAAGTAGATCAAGTTCGGGAGATTGCCTGCGTATCGATAGAGTTCGTAAAGAGTATCGAGGGACTGCATAAGGTGGAGGTATGGCGTGGGGGTGACTTCTGCGTCTCGAGGGCCGAGTGCGACGCTGTCGAAGTAACAGAGATGGAGTTGGAAGACGTGGTCCGAAACTTGGCGGGGAAGTGAGAGAAGGTTGAGGAAGAAGCTGAGTCTCGTCGAAGCAGTGCGTGTCGGCCGATGTGACCATGTTTTGTTACGAGTCAAGCAGCTGAAGTACCTAGAATCAATCGCATCGTACCAACGAGAATTGCGCATTGTACATGCTGCCGTCCTCAATGTCTCGTCCGCCATTTATCATGGTGCCGTCGTCACGGAAAGCCCTCGATCCTATCCCATGGTCCATCCATGCCAATGCTACACGCTACACAGCTGGCCGCACGCCGGCGCCAGCTCATGCAGCAGAACGCCTTGCCTAACGGAAGCTTTTGTTACATCCACATGCTAAGTGATCGTGAGTCCTGAATCGTTCGAATCGCCTCCAAACCCCACCATGAGTGGCCCCTCCAACAGCAGCCAATACCGAGATATGCCGAGTCGCTAGTGTACAAGAGAGGAGGTGACATCAACAAGTATCGAATGAGTGGTCAGTGACCGGGACGATAGGCTACCGTAGACTCGATCGACGTTTCGACTCGCGGGCTTGGTCGAAGGAGCTAAAGTAGCCGTGAAGCTCAGCCCGAGCTTCCTTGCTTAAGGTGGGACTTGACTTGGTCGAGCTGGTCGTCGAGGAGAGGGATGTGTGTGACGACGACGGAGTGAGGATCTCCTCGGTCGATGATCGTGTGGTCGATGTGGGGAAGCCGTATGCAGCTGGAAGGACGAAGGTCGATAAGCTTGACCAGGCCGGTGTTGTGGGCGAGCTTGGTATCGACCTGCTCGCTCTCTCAAGCTCTGCTAGTCGACAACTTTGCGAGCAGTATGGTCCATCTGCGCATTGCTTATCGCATGCGATGCAGAAGTCTTGGAAGCAGTCCATGTTGATTGATGTCGAGCAAGGTATGGTGTCTAGACCAGTGGAGACCAAAAAGCAACAAAGCAGCTTATGTATGTTTGCTTTGTCAAGGATGAATCGTTGCTGAAGATGACTACACTATGGCGCTATATGTCGAATACACCAGAGTCTGTTGTGAATCATCCAGCGCACGGATGGCGTGACAGTCGAAGCTTGTAGAAGGCAATTGACGCTGTACGACGAAAGTGGATCCGAACGTTGATCAGGTGGAATTTTGTGTGATATGCTGACTCAATGCTGCGACAGATGTGCGTGGGTTCAGAAGTAAACGAAGTCGTGGGCGACCGCGAACAAAGAAGTACGCAAAGCGAGGTCCACAGAGGGCAAGCCTGAGACGTGGAGGGCCTTGGACCTTGGTGGTTGTTGGCGTTGATGCAGAAAGCGGAGTCGCTCAGGCACACGCTGTCAGTTGACGAATGATCAGACGCGATGGCGCAAAGCGGGTCCATGGAACGTCGCATGATTTGACGGACAAGAGCAGATCAGCTGCACGCAGACGACACACACCCTGCATCCAATGCAGCGAGTAGCTTTGATGAGAACGCGTGGGATGCCTTCTGCTCTCCACTTGTCATCAGAGCGAGCCACGTTTCGCTAGCTCGGAGTCCGGCTAGATCTTCAATCTTCTTCGAGGAGCGAGAGTAGCGCCGGTTTTGCTGGGTGGTCCCGCTGGGTCGCAGCATCGATGGCAAGCCCCAGATGCAGTGCGAGGTTCTGCTGGGACGGAGGTGCATGTGCACTCGCCCAACACAAAGGAGTGGCGACATCACTGAGATTCTGCCTCGCATAAGAGCAACGAATCGGCCGAGCTGACTGTGCCTGAAACGCAGCTGAGAAAGGAATCCTCACGTAGCCGCCCTCGTGCGCCTGGCCCCTACAGAGTACACGGACCCCAGACTTCTCCCATTTCTGTCTCGGTATCGTGCCGAGAAAGTCGGGGATCGTTCAAACGAGCGAAGTCGCCTTGTCCGTGAATTTCCCAGACCCACGCTCGCTCCATTGTGCTGCACACGTTATTGTATACTGATAAGAACACAACGGTAGTATTTCGATGTAAAGCATGCCTGTCCGAATCAGGTTTAAAGAGGGGAGTCCACGACCTTGGCATTCTTAGGGTAAAGACCACGAACACCAGGATGTCGTCGGGTGCATCCGGCAGCGATTGACCTTTCGCTGGTGACTTCCCTCGACAGGATCGCGCAATCTCCCGCTGACATGGCTTGCCCGAATGATTCTTTGTCTCACCCTTGCACTTGCGTGCGTTTGTCTGAAGTGGAGGATCTTGCCGCTTGCGATTGCCTACCTTCCTGTTCTCACTGGCGATTCGTTCATGCGACCACTTCCGACAGCAAGCCAATGCACTCTGCTAGCGTTGACCTTGGTAGACAACATCTGTGCGTTTCCAAGCCCGTCCCCGATCGGAGGGGGACCGTCCCTTGCGCCAGTGCGACGCAATCTCTGATGAGATGGAACGTGCAAACTCTCTTAGGAGATTCCTGGCTTCACTGCACCTTGTTCGCTGCGTTAATGCCCTCGCCCGCCACATCAATCCTAGCTACAGTGAGCTGTCGCTTGCCATCGGCCTGCGTACTCCGAGACCTGGCTTGATGGCTACAGTGTGCCCCACGCTAAGGAAATACCGCAGCGTAAGTATTGCGGTAAAGCGCCAATCTACCTATCCTGTCGGTACGGGCCTGATCAAGTGCAACACATGACGCTCGAGTCAGCAACAACTGGGAGGAGCCAAGGGGCAAGACTATGGTGAGACACAGGTGGTACGGACTGCGAGAGCCTTCACTCGCCTAACGCACTCGATGACAAGCATGTACATTGAGCAGAAGACTGCCAAGAGTGCCCTCTAGGCGCAGTGATCGATACACACTCACCTACGCCCAGCCATTGCGATACGAGTCCAAGTATTGTTGTCTATGCTCGCGCAGTCAGCCGTTCACCCACGCTCTCATGTCGCCATCCCCACACTTTGGACGCGGATCATGTTGACGCACAGACTCATCACCACTCGCTGCTCGGCCCTCCCATAGGGATTCGCAGCCACGCAAGTCATGGGGTGGGAAGAGGGGTAGCCCACTTCGGCGACTGATCGCTTGTCTTTCGAGGCGTTTGGCCCAGTGGCGTTGTGTGTACGAAACAGGCGTGGGCACATGCAGCACGCGGCAGTCATGCTTGCTAATGTTCTGGCGTGGGATGCTCAGTGGTCATCAATATTGCATCGACCGCACCTTGGCTCGGGCCGGAGCCTGATGGGAAGCATGAGCTTCACAAACTTGTTGATCAGTGCAGTACTGAGTCCGTGCATCGATATGCGTGATGGCAAACGTGCAGGTCTAGAGATTGCATTGGCTCCACTATAAGAGTCCGCGAAATGTGCTGCGCCGTTGCCGCTTGCGCAGGCACGCCAGTCTGCCGCGAGGCCTGCAGCTGGTCTTCCATCCACGAGCTGCCCGCCCACATGTGTGATAAGGAGAGCGTACTGCTTGGGAGAAGAAATGCGAAGAATCAGGATCGAGCCCTCGTGTACAGCCTCGCTCGAGGAACCGAGAGTGCTGGCATACGCTGCACCGCACGAACGAGTTGCAAGAAGTGCTGCGACCGGAAGAGGCCGAATGAGTCACTCCCATCTCTCTCGTCCTGTTTCTTCGATCCGAATGTGTCTCCTCTGTGCTGCGCGTTTCTTTCGCCATTGCCTCGTCTGGCACGTGGCCGTATGTTGTCTTGCCGTGTTCGCGGACCGCGTCATGGACGAGCGGCTGAGCTCTGTCTACAATGATCTTCAAGATTCGATCTCCAAGAGATCTCGAAAGATTGGGTCGCATTTCAGTCTAGACACGAGGTCAACGACAGGTGAGGTCAGGATAGAGATCCTAGTCAGAATCGCACCTTCCATGGTTTATATGAGCTCTTGTTGGCAAGTACGGCGGGCATGCATGGCAGCCTACACATTGCCTAGTCGTCTTCTCCTTTTGGTGTACGCTATGCTCATCTTGTCATGCATCTGGAATAGGAAAGGTATTGAGAGAAAGCAGAAACAGCGCCGTGGTTCAAGTCAACTGGAGCGAAAAAAATGACAAGCTTACCTTGGACGTCCGCGGCGACTTGTAACGGATGCGATGGAGCGACGAGTAGAGTAAGTCACTTGCTCAGATGACTCGTCTGTTGCTGATGCTTGTAAGACATGCGAGAATGGTGACATCTGCACGCCCTCAGCAGCAGAAACAAATAGCGTACAATCACTGTCACTTCTTCAAGCTCCCCGTTGAGCTTCGCGTCAAAATCTACAACACTGTTATCGCCGAGAGCTTTACCGGCTGCTGGCGTCCCAGAGATCAAGCAGACAAGGAACCGGCCACCTTTACCTTTCGCGAGCCGGCTCTCATGCAAGTGTCCCTGTGGATCCGCGAAGAGGTCGAAGTCTGCTTTCAAGCCGCAATGAAAGCCTACAGTGCTCAGCTTGGATCGATGCATGGTCGGCACCCGCAGAACATGACCAAGAGTTGCACACGTCCACCTCGCCCACGTGAGGTACTTCGGACTCACCATTAATTGATGGCGCTAGCGACCTATCTTGGCTTCGCGTACGAGATCTCCCTCGCCAGCTGCGAAATACTGGAGGGTAAGGATGAGGCTTTCGCTGCGATGGATCTCGTTCACAGAACGTATCGATCACGTGTGGCGTACGTGAATGCGGCGATTAAGGCAACTGCATAGAGCTCGAGAGATATGGCAGACATGCATTGGCAGAGTTTCGGCAGTCACGATCGCGGATTTGCTGCTTCGCTCTGTGTTACTTCTTTATTAGCTTATTTCGGGCTGACATGTGTTGTGTTGATCGGAAGGTCGCTTGCTCGACAGTCTAGCTTTGACGATGGAGATAGCTGAATCGAAGACGTATTATAGTCGCTGAGTACTACACCGCCAGTTGTCATCGTCCTGGCTATACACAACCTCGTGCACATCTAGCCGTCCGTCCACGATCTCACGACCATTGATAAGATCATTCTCGTCTGCTCTCCTCGCGGCCTCTTCAGCATCTTTGGCAACGCCGCTCGCTACATGCCTTTTGATGAGTCTTTTCTTCGCCACGTCTTCCGCGACGTCGACAAACCAAAGCTCATCCATCAACTCCGCAGCCTCCTTCCACTCCGGTGCACCTTTGCCAAGCGACAAGTAATTGCCCTCGAGTACAACAATCCTCTGAGATGGAGCGATAGTAATGTCATCTGCGACTGGATCCTTCGCAGCATGATCAAAACTAGGTGCATGTATCGTCTTCGTCTCCGGTAGCAGTGGTCTGCGTAGTTGCTTCACAAGGGCCAGAAAGGCCGGAGCATCGAACGTGAACGCTGCTCCGCGTCTGGCATGTGCTGTACCAGGGTCTGACATAGCTGAGAGCTGAGCACGGGTCAAGTGATAGCCGTCCATTGGGAGAAAGGCTGCGATGTGAGGTCCGAGTCCGGGATTGGTGTCGGCATAGACCTCATTCAATCCCTTCGCCACTTTGATGGCTAGTGTAGTCTTGCCTGATCATGGCTGTTAGATCTTGTTTGTACCGTGATCGGAACCTCTTCGAATCTACCTGAACCCGGTATGCCACTCACGGCAATGAGCAATCGCCGGCTTCGCGGTGTAGTCTGGAATTTGTCCCATGCTTTCTGGACCAATCTGATTACTTGATCTTCCATGGCGAAGTACAGCTGCACCAGAACGATGCTGTACTCGATCTGTTCATCTCTACACGATCGAATGCTATCTTTCCGCCCATTTCTTTTGGCTGATGACTAGCTAGCTTCTGAGGAGACTGCACCTGGTGGAGTCGCATTGGCGTTGCGACCTCGGGCAGCGTCGGAACAGTTCGAGCCGTGTTCCGACTTCATGTTTGGGCCGAGAGGTAGGACAGCCATGAAGAAACACCACGTACCTGTCTAAACGATGTCACGTTCGGGTCTCATAGTCACGATACACTGATGACGGTGTCTTATGAATCGACATAATGGCTTGGAGTTGAGCTTGCGTCTACCGAGGAGCGAATCTCGCTCACTATCTTTCGTCGCTGCAGACATTCTCCATCCAAAGGATCATTGCAGGCACTCTCAGGCTCGACATGGCGACTCTAGAGCCCTCATCTGATGATGCGATCAGACTATTTAAGTCTGTCGAGAAGCTATTCCCGTCGCAGAGTTTAGGCAGTGACAAGTGGTACCTTTTGGCCCTGGCTGCAATCGCCAGTGGAGGACATCCAGAGTTTGCCGCAGACCTGTATCTCCACTTAATCTCGAAACCGGAGTTCAACACTCCAGACGCCCGCCAGAAGTTGATGAGGAGGTTGAGAGAAGCTCTGGTGAAGCTTGTATCCGTCGTAGGCGTGCCGAAACCATTGGAGGCTGTCTTCTGCATCGCAGAAGTTGAGAAGGAAGAGGACAAGGACTTCTCCTTCTCTCGGTCAGCTGTCATACCTGATGCATCTGTGCTCGTGCTAATGCTCCTCTAGCGAGAATTGGTCTTCAGGCGAAGCCAATCGTCTCCGTGGCCGGCAATGGCTCGATCAGATTTATCGGGCGAATCATGCAGCGACGCAGAGGACGCTCTCTGCTCACAAAGACTTTGGTATCGTACTCAAGAGCCTTCAACAACTCTGACTCGTCTGACTGTGTCCAGAGTGGCTTTCTGAAGAAATCACATACGGCCTATACCTCTCCGATCATACCATCTTGGACGGTGTAGACACGGAACTAGTAGTCTTGAGCGGCATCATGATGCAGAACCTTCGCAGAGAGACCGGGTGGCATCTGCGCGGTACACGTCGCATCGGTGTCAGTCAAGTGGACGTAGAAGTGGTTCAGCAATGCGTACGCGGTAGCTTTGACTCCATGCGTTCTCTCCAGAACTGACTTATATGCTTCAGATCGAGCGGATCGCCACTTTCTGTGGTCTCCATCTTACCAGAGTGCCACGTGTGAAGGACATCGAACATGAAGTCTGAGAATAGGATCACTCAACACGACTCGTGAGCTACGTGTGATCGACCTCGCTTCTCGTCCAAAGCACGTTTGTGCTCCTGAGAAGTCGTCACAGCACAGAGTGAGCACTCTTCAGTGTACATCTATCTACGTTCCGGGAGTCTCAACTCGACCCAGTCCACTTGACTACGGAATCCCAACGCAGTTTATGTTTGTGCATTCTTTGACGATAACGCCACATACGAGGCGACAATCGATGAGAACTGTCGAGTTTGTGTTCTCCTGCCTGATCGCGCCTAGGGACCGCCAAGGTCAATGATCTCCCCAGGCTGCCGACGTAGGATACAGCTGCCTTCATCGGCGCCGTTCGATGCCTCAGGTTGGCATTCGGACGAGCTACAAAGCCTCTCCATCAGTTTTCAGCCCTGCTCATGATCGTCTTGGGTGCGTCATGCGCTGAGCGAGCAGTACAGAGCCCTTGGAGAGAGTCGTCAACCAGTCGCGCTTCACGCACCCGTTTCCATCCAGTGCAGCGAAGGCGCAACGATGTCGCTGCGCCATGGTGAATCACGACAGCGCATATCGAGACAGCTTCACCAGATACACCAGCTGTGGTGGCTGCTCAGCTTCTCAATCATCATTGAGTAGCCAGACCTTCACTTCTCCATCGTCACCAGTAGTCACCATCACTTCCTCATCCTCACTCGCCTTTCCCTTATCTGCCCGTGGCGCCCAGACCACGTGATTCACCTCGAAAACATCGTGCGCGTTCTCCACCTCAGCGAGAACCACCCACTCAGTCAACGATCCCGTCGTCTCGTGCTTCCCCTCACCGTTCTCAAATGCCGCGTGAGCATCACGCATCACAACATCGCTTCCGCCGTTCCTCCACCTCTCCTCATAAACTACAATCTTCCCATCACTCCCCGTACTCACCACCCGCCCGGTCTTCCGGCTCCAACTCACAGCATACACAGCCCTCTCATGCGCCCTCGGCAGTATACACTCCTGCACCCACTCCTCTTCAAAATCCCGGTTCTTCCAAATACTAGGCATCTTGCCCTGCCCTGTAGGCTGCTCTTTGACCTCCTTGGGCACCCTCCTCCATATCCGTATCGTCAAATCATCGGAGCAGCTGATGATCCGTGGACCAGCTCTCTTGCGCTGCTCCAATAGGGTCTGCTGGTCTGCGTTCAGACTGTCCGCGGCTCGAGTCCCGATCTTTCCGAAGCGTTCAGCCCCCTCAAACTCAACCCACCACACCGTCCCCCCGTGCCCTTCTAGCAAGCCACAGCAAGCCCAATCATCCACATCCTCCCGCCACACCCGTATAGCGTTATCATAACTCCCACTAACCAGTAGCTCCTCCACCGGACTCCACGCCACACATTTGACGTCCCCATCATGCTCCTGTAACACAGCCACAGTCTCGAAATTATCGTCCTCCAGCTCCTCCCAGATCCAGACGCTCTTATCCCGGCTACAAGTAGCCAGTAACGGCGCCGTGGGCGAGAACGCTAGACTCTTGATTTCGGAATCATGGCCATCTAGTATGACAGCGAACCGCCACTCGTCTTCGTCTTCATCCTCCTCCTCTGCGCCGCCGGCGAGACCGCGTGTGAAATCCCGCTCATCCTCTTCCGGCGCTCCCTCGGCACCTAGTCCCTCCCATTCCGTCCCCTTTCCCTTCTCTATACCCTTCAATCCTCTCCCAATCCCGCCTTTGGACTCCCATCGTCTCCAGACTCCGCAACTCGCATCGAAACTGCCCGTCGCGAGTACTGACTCTCCACTCTTCACGCCTGAGCTGGGTTTCCATGCACAGGATCTTATGGATCGCTTATGGCCGCCTGTGATAGTCGATTCGAGATTCAGGGAAACGAGAGAGTAGAGCCGGACGGTTTTGTCCGAAGATGCTGTTGCGATGAGGGGGAGGGTGGGGTGGGGATGGGAGGACCAGAGGCGGGAGGCGGAGGGAGGGGTGAGGGTACAAAGGGGTTGAATGGAGGGCATGGCGAAGTTCGTTAACTGGGAAAACGTTGTTTTGGATAGGTAAAAGCAAGATCATGCACGAGTGGAAGCATTGGTGGCATGTGAAGGTGCCTCTCGTTCTAGCTCCAGAAATTCTTGGAGTGACGTCGATCCACCATGGTTCTCAATCAACATAGCACCACCAGACATGCAAGATTGTCATGAAGCGATTTCATCGGATTCTGACGCTCTGCATTTAACTTCTACAATTACTGCCTGTCCTTCCCATGATCCTTCCTCTCGTGCACTCTACGGTACGCCCTCTGATACACCGAAATAACGCCTCGCATACATCGCTCGCTTCGCTCCATGTCGCGAACGTCCAGAAAAGAAAGCTACGCCCAGAAACGCCGTCGCTGTACAGCCCGAGAATGATTAGTGGTGATGTGATGTATGTGCCGCAGGACTCGTCCGCGAAGTATCGGTCGCAATTCTAAGCGGAGGGACATGTGCCAAAGGGATCGAAGACACAGCTGGCCCCTTCTCCAACCGCCCCGTAACCCCAGACGATCTTTGTTGACGACGCGTGCGCTCTTGCTCCGCTTGCCTCCGCGCAAGCGCATGCCCTCCAGGAGGATAACAAGGCGCCAGCCCATTGCCGGTCCAAGGTGGTGGAGGCGGCCGAAACATGGGAGACAGTCGCACATAGTTGGCCGAGTCTTGTCCCGCATCGGCCAAGACAGGACTGCGGAAGCGACAGCACTCTAGCACCAGATCAGTATTGCGACATCTTTTGTCCGCCGTTCCGTCATCCCTGCGCCGCTAGCACTACCCGCAGCACAGCAATTTTCCAAGCTTCGCCATGAAGCCTCCTCCTCCTTGTTGCTCAGCAGGTGGCTGCACAGCTTGTTGACGTTGCGCAGCCATGGGCTGACTGCTTCGAGGCGGCGCGCCTTGACTGCTTATGCGCCCATTGTTGGCACCTCCGCCACTGGCAAGGTTGGGAGTGCTAGTCGCAAACTGAGCGGTGGTGCTACCTTGCTCAGGCGGCTCGAGCTGCGACCCTCGCTTTCCGTTCAGATCGGTGGAGTTGTGTTGGCGACGGCCGCCTTGAATTGCTCGGGCAGCGGCGGTCTGTGGCGGGGCGCGGGAGGCGCCTGGCTTAGGGAGAGGATCCTGTAGCCGTCCTTCAGGGATGGCCGCCTTTGAGTTCCGGTGGCCTTCTCCGCGGGTTTGTCGACCAATGTCGACGGCCGAGGCGTGGGCTCGCTCGTCGCGATTCGAGCGGGGAACGTCCCAGCCTTTGCCGTTGTTGAGCTTCATCCAGTCATACTCGCCATCTTCGACTTCGCCGGTGGTCTTCAATGCTTGCGTGAAGAGGTCGCGGAGGTAGTCGTAGTCGGGAGTATCCTCGAAACCGAGGTTGCGGACGTAGGAGAGATACTTGTTGAACTCTTCTGGGAAGGTCTCGCACAAATCCTTGATGGGTGTTGTCTGCTTCTTCTCGCCGATCTTCTCGTACTTCTGCTTATTCGTCGCCGCCTTAAGGCCTTGCCATGGCAGTCCTCCGCGGAGGAAGTACATGAACACATGACCGAGTGCCTCGAGATCGTCCCGCCTTGATTGCTCGCGCCCGAGATGTGTGTTGATACTCATGTATCTTGCAGTACCAGAGAGTGACTTCCGCTCCCTGTAGGGAATGTGCTGCTTGGTCTTGGGATCCCGATACTGCTTCGCCATGCCAAAGTCGACCACGTGGATAACATTTTGACTTTTGCTGTTGGGCCGGCCGATCAGGAAGTTATCTGGCTTGATGTCGCGGTAGATGAGGTTCTTCTCGTGGATCGTCTGCACACGCGAGAGCATTTGCTTGGCGACCATGACAACGGTCTTGGTGCTGAATCGCCTGTTGCAGTGATCGAACAGGTCTTCGAGTGATGGTCCAAGTAGATCAATGACAAGAATGTTGTGTAGGCCTTCTTGGCCGAAGTAATAGACATTGGGTATGCCGGCTGTTGAATAAGTTTTGGGTCAGCTCATGTTGCTGTAGACATCTGTACCGCCTGCCTTTTGAGCTACACCGTCACGTCCACGGCACTACTGCTGCCACCGCCTCCATCGTCACCGCCCGCACGTTCGTACACATGTCACACCTATGAAGGGGGAAGACTCACGACACCCAACCAAGATCTTATACGTCCTGTACTCATCCCTCAACTGCGGCGCGTCGCTCTTCCTTGGCTCGAACTTGATAGCGACCTGGGTGTTGTTCAGGAGGTTGGTTCCTTCGAAAATAACGCCGAAGCTCCCCTCGCCGATCTTTTTGCCGACGCGGTAATGCACGCCCACGACATTGCTACTGCTGGAGGCCATGCTGTCGTCCGGTCCAGGTGAGGTGGGGAGGATATAATGGTAGTGCAGTGGGAGATGAGGCTATGCAACACACGGCGGAAGTGTAGCGGAGCCCAGAGTGCAGGAGTCGAAGATCGGCGGTGTCGCGGTGAGCAAGGAGTCAGTCAAGCCCCTTCGCTCACAGTCCGGTGCAGTGAAGCCGATTCAGAACAATAGCGAGCAAGGGAGAGCAGTATGTCCCATGCAGGCAGCTGTGTGAGAGTGTGTGATAGACACGTGCGCATACGCTTCCTCTCTCGCGTTTGGCGTGGCTGAGTGGAAGGAGGGCGCCCTGAAGTTCTGCCTCCTCCCTCGCCGTTGCCCAGAGCCGTTCGATGCGCGCTATCTGCGGCACGGAACGGGAGCGCCGCAACTAAGACTGCACTTGGCCGAGGACGAGCGAAACGGTCTTCTGGGGTGCATGTATGTGTTGTGAGGACATGCATAGGATCATTGCACGTTTGAGGGATAGGACAGAGTAGCCGGTCAGGAGCGAAGAAGCAAATCTGCTACACATGAACGACTGACGTACAGCGTGCGCACTGCATTGAGCCGTGCTACGATGCTGCAATGACCGTGCTCGAAGCGCTCAAGTAATCAGCCAGCTTCCACGAAGATTGATCGTACCACCAGACCCCTAAGCACCGATCTTCGAACCACATTGTACATTGGAAGCGCTCACCTTATCATGGGTGCCGCTGCTTCCACCTCACGGCCGTCGATGGGCAAGCTGCCACGTCGTGTAAATTCTCGGACCCTTGCAGCCCCAGCAGCGGCTTTTACAATGGCTTGCATCCTCTTCTTCTACACCCGGTCGTCTATCAACGCTGCTCGGACGAACGCGCAGCGACAGAGACAGATCGCGAAGACACGCAGCGATGGATGAGGGTCCTACCTTGCCATCATGACCAAGTGTAGGCTGCCAATCTGGCCTCCGTCACCTTCCCGAGTTCATCATTGCCATGGTCAGCATGTCTCCGGTGGTCCTACCTTTACTTTGAGATGCACATCGTTACAAAGCTCCTGCTCTACGTTCTGGCTATCATCTGTGCCATGCTTCGCACGGCGAATGGGCAGATCGTTGATAGCAGCGCAGCCGGGCAATCAACACGTGCGTCTGCGACGTACGCTTTTCACTCTGCTCTCTACTGGATGTGTGTACCACGACCAGGCATGACAGAGCATGAGAGACTGTTGCTGACGTGTTGCTTGCCACGGTAGCCACGCAATCCGATCTTGCGAGACCGGCAGCTTAAGTCCCACCAGGATTGGAAATTAGTCACCATATCTCGCAGCCTTACGAAAAGCACGTGGAGAGCGATCGCCGCGCTTCGCCCGAGCCTCAATGTGCGCTCCTATAGACTTGGGGTACTGGATAAGTACTCCGGATGCGGAGTGTCCGCGATCCTAGGCCTGTGAGATACATCGCGACCCTGCATGTTTGCCAAAGCCGCTCACGCCAACCCTGACCCCAGTCTTCTTAAGCAGCTCGGCGACGTTGGCGAAGTCAATCGCAAGGAGCCAACATTGACGGGGCGACGGCAATCCGTGGAGCGGGAGGCACCAATGTGTCCCGGGAAGAGACCAGCCTGATTGCGTTGTTCGGAGGCAGTAATGAAGCTCTCATAGTAATGCACCATGATCTCAAACATCCGCATGGTATCGCAGACGACTACGAGTAGAGGATCCCGCGGGCTGTCTCGCAAGATTGCGATAACATAGTCAAGAACGATCCCAACCTGCTGGGCTGGGGCGCATGACCATGGCGTGAAGGTGGGTATAGCAGGTATTGCGTGCTACCTGCGTTTAGGCCAGCGTCTACCAACGGACCGAGACATGAGCAGAGATTGTTCACCACGAGTGTTCGCGCCGCTTGCCTATGCTTGATCAGATACTGTCGAATCGATGCCGCACGAAGATGCCGCTTCCATATGTATTGCCAGCTTGTTAAGTCAAGCATCCCAGTGTACATGTAGCACAGCAACAGAATAATGCCTGACATCACGGCTTGCGCCTCAGTATCACGCACTCGCATGCACATAGCTCATTCACACATGTCAAGCCCCCACCCGTTTGCTGCATTCCAATTCTCCCGCTGTGCTCCTCGGTTGGAAGGCGCGGCCAAATGAAATCACTCGCCGAGGCCGGAGTGGGGGTGCGTACACCCACTCCTCTCAAACTCCACCACACTTTCAACGATCGCACGCACGGCTTTGTCATCTATGCGCTGCAAAGCCTTCCGTCTCCGCTCCTCGCATCACCCATTGACTGACAGCAGTACATTTGGTGCGTGCGACGAGGAGGACTCTGGAGGCATAGGCTGGCCTTTGTTGGACAACTCATTGTGGGACCGCCACCTCGCCATACGGCCGACGAAACAAAGCCATCCGACCCCGGCTTTCAAAGCGTCATCTCTCATCGGACTCGACCTCACAGGACTCGACAACAGCATCATCAATCGCATAGCGGCTTTGCGCTCCTGCCCGTGTGGCTTCACAGCAAGACCTCAAGCATGTCGAACTTTGCCGGCGCGCGCCGTGCGCCGAATGTGTCGCAGTACCTGGCAAACTTGAACACTATCCCTTCGCAGCAGGAGATGGCTGCCCAGCAGGCCGACTTCGACTTGGGGAATGATGGTCTGGACTTCTTGACCAATACCGAGTTCTTCGACTTTGATGCTTCAACTTTCGGCAGTGGGTTAACGGGAGGGGACTTCAGCGCTGCGGCGTCTGCGCCAGCGCTGCCGTCTGCGGCTAATGGGGCGGCTGTTGCTGGTAGGTTGCGACAAAATACGTCCGGAGAGTCGACACGAACATATGCTGACGAGATTGTCACAGCACCCAGCTACCAGTTCTCCGAGTTTCAGACGTACCCTCCGTCTATGGTCAACTCTCCCTCGGCCCTCTCCCCTTCCACCCCAATCACACTCGCAGCCTTCCACGCCTCGCACCCAGCCTCCAAACGCAAAGCCTCCACAGCCCTCATCGCTGACCTAGAGGAACAATCCCGCAACGTTGCCGAAGAAGACAAACGACGACGAAACACTGCTGCCTCGGCCCGTTTCCGCGTCAAGAAGAAGCAACGAGAGCAAGCCCTCGAGAAGCAGACCAAGGAGATGTCCGAAAAGGTCAGTTCGCTTGAAGGTAAAGTGCAGCAGCTGGAGATGGAAAATAAGTGGTTGAAAGGGTTGATCACGGAGAAGTCTGACAAGAAGGGTATGGAGGAGCAGTTCCGGATGTTCAGGGTGCAGAGGGAGGAGGCGGAACGTGTGAGGAAGGTTGCTGAGCGCGAGCGGTGTCTGGAGACGAGGGATGATGGCGTGGGTACTGAGGAAGACGCCGAGGCGGAGATGGAGGAATAGAGCGTATCTCTGTACCGTGGAGAGGTTTGAGGAGGCTGCTGGGGCGGCTTGTCATTTCATTTCGGACTCGGCCTTGGCTGCTACGGTAGACTTTTATGATACCAGCTAGATCAACGTGACGAATCTATTTCATCTGCGTCTTGCAAGTGTCACCACAACTCCAGACCCCAGCACCAATCTGTGACGTTGGCCTGCACACTATACTCGCTACATACAATCGAGTAGTATAGCGTGGGCGAGCAGAGCACCCACGCACGCGTACGACAGAGAGAGTGCCCTGCTGAAGCAGTCAAGCCCATCGTGATGTTCCTGTCAAGCTTCGCTGCTCATCACAGTCGACTGCTCACGCACGTATTCCGCACTTTCAGTCCCTCCGACTTGGATACTGCTCAGTAGTTGAGGTAGATTTGTACACACTCAACTACCTGATTACTTGCATTACCAATAATACAGCTTCGCGTTCCAAGAGCAGCTGGGCATACTCCCAAAGCCGCCGCCCCAAAGGCAGCTGATTTTCCGTGATCCCACCATTTTGATATATACACAAGTGGTCCCGCTCACACCCACCAAACACCAATCGCTTGTAAGAACTTTTGTCAACAGTATGGGGGGTATCACAACATAGAGGCACTACCGCCCAAATCCCATGTTAAAGAAGCATGTCGCCGGTAAGTCGATGGCGCTCAAGCGTCAGCCCCGGCGCTGCCGAGTCTGACATGCTTCGTATACCCCAAACGCCAGGAGCAAGACAAAGGAAATTCAAACTAGATTGGTGGTACCGGGCCAGATAGTCGATAGAGGGGAGAATTCGTTGGTAGGTCGCCATCGCGGCCTTTTCGGCGTCGTGATCGAAGTGAAGCAGAGGATTTCACCAACAAAACGTAGCATGTCGCAGCCCCTCTCACATCCCATTCGCATCTTTGCTCACCTCCGGTGAATCCGGCCCTTCCATCTCCCCATCAAGACTCAACAGCTCGTCCAGCGCGTCAGACGAGCCCACCCACCCAGCACCATCACTCCTCGCACCAGCAGTGCCGGAGCTGGGAATCAGATGATGCCCACATTCCACAAACCCCGCCGGACTCGGGCTGCTGCTCCTCTCGCTCCCCTCATTGTCTCCAACTTCACTCCCAGCCACCCTGCCGCGAGCACGCCGCCTCTCGGGCTCAACGTCATCCTCATGCTCCTCGTCCTGCGGTGCGAGGTACACGAGCTCGGACCAGACTTGCCAGTGCAGGACAACGATGTGCGTGAATCTGTTGATCAAGTCAAGATCCGGATCCACGGGCGTTTGAGGAGGGGGGGTAGGCGTTAGTATTGCGCCGTAGCCCAGTCCCGTGGTAGTCGAGGTCGGGAGTGGGAGAGGAGGGACGAGCGCTTCTTGCAAGTCCGCTGCGGAGAGCGAGTAATGCAAGTCAATACTCGCTATAGCCCGAGGCAGGAGCTGCTCCATGGTCTCGTGGCCGAGCTGATTGAAGGCTTCCGAGGAAGTGGGCAGGTCTTCCAGTAGTCTGCGCTCGGCGGCTTCAATTCGTTCATGCTCCGGTGCCTCACTCAGATCCTCAACCTCAACCTGCTGAATGCTGCGCACCAGCTCAACGGCGATATTCTGATAGCTATCGAGCCAAAGTCCCTGCACGCCCACAATATCGTCCACGCGATTGGTAAGAGTGGCATCAGCCTCCTTACTCGGCTTGACTCTATCGCACAGCTCGTGGAACAGATCTAGCACAATGCGCAGACAAATACTCGAATGCAGCTCCAGCCTCAGCGTCCGCAGGCGATCGATGTCAAGATAAAAAGTCGGCTTGAGTGTCGTCGTGCTGTCCGCGAAAATCAGGTCCCATAGGAGAGCGTGCGTTAAGCTGTCCAGAGGCGTAGCGCTGAGAACCTCCCGACGATATCTGCGGTGCTCGCGCTCCAGCCAAGCGCGCGATTCTTCTTTATCGAGCTTGCCGATTGAGATGCGGTGGGCGTTGTAGCGCTGCTGGAAGGTGATCGTGTCTGCGATGAGGAGCGGGCGCATGGCGCGGATTTGGTGGTTTGCTACGTCCAGCTTCATGTTTTCCAGCAGGAGGAGGAGCAGGCGGAGGCCGTTGACCAGGATTGTTTGGTCGTCTTTGAGAGCGCCTTCTGTAATGGCCTTCTGCATCTCGTCTACTGAGTTGTCGCGCATGGGAGCGCAGTGCTTCTTGATCACCGTTGCGAGCCAGTTTGCCAGGTCCACGAGATCACACATCCCGTTGTCGATTTGCTGGAAGAGGAGGTCTACATCTAGCCGATCTTCGATCTGCGATTGGTCTGCGTCTGGCACGAGCGTTTTCAGGATATCTCGCACGACCTCGAAGACCTTCCGTAATCGCTTTCTGCTTTTAGTCATGATGCCATGCCAGTATTTGATCGGCTTCGGATCGTCAGTCTCGTTGAGTGCCCGTCTCGCTATGTTGATCAGGTGGACCTCCGGCTCCAGCGCCTTCCAGTACTGATCTGCCGCCTTGATCTTCTCCTTGCCCTTCGACCCGTCGAGATTTGGCCGGAAGTGCAATTCACGATCGAAGTTCACATCGTGGCGTAATTTCGGATTGTTGATAATCCGCGGCATGTCCAACTCCGAAAGGGAGTCGGGAGTAATCGGAGGAGTCTTACTGGCGCCCTTGAACGCTGCGTAAGTCTCCATACCGCCGCCGCCTTTCTCGATGCGCATTCTGATATCGCTGTCCTCGATTGACGCAGTGGAGGCTGTAGAAGAAGCGGATGTTGATGCAGTGGATGCTGTAGACGAAATCGTTGATCGCTCCGTCGATGGTGTGTCTGCAGGGCCATGACCAAGGGGTTCGTTTGCTTGCGAAGTGGATGTCTTCCTGCCGTGGCCGTCACGTTTATCGACGGTGTTTGCTATACCCGTGGGTTTCCGTGGCTTCATACTGTTTTGCTCACGCCCCACAGCGGGAGACGAATGTGTCGCGAAGTCTTCTGCCTCGCTCATGCTTTTGCGCCCCATGCCTCGCAGTCTGCTGTTGCCGCTGACTCGTGCACTGGACTGGTTTGCCGCAGAAACACCTTGTGTCTTCTCTCTTGCCGCTGATTGCCGTCCCGACTATGCTTATACGCCCCGGGACACTTGGATATTACTTTAGTTTGATTATTGCGCAGCCTTGCGTCGATAAGACACGAGCCCCTGCGGATGGCTGCTGAAGGAAGGATCTAAGACAGAAGTCGCTACGCCGTGGTCAGTCAGGAGCGCTAAAGGTAGGACGGTGTCGCGAAACACAGCAGGAACGTGTGCTTCAGTGCAGGGCTGTAGCTCCACGACCCACGTCTTTTCGAGTTCGACACACCCTCGCTGTAAATTGCGAAGCTTGATCAGCGACTCACCTGAAGCAGTGTGCCACCCAGTGTTACTTCGCTGTTGGTCACGAGTGATGTTGACCTTTGTTTTCCAGTACTCCGGGAACGTCCCCACGTAAGAAACCGTCAACAAGCGAGACTCGCTGACAAAGAAGCAAGCCGACAAAAGTGAAGGAGTGTCTGGAAACGAAGTCGCTGTGCGGTGGAAATGACGAGGCAAACAGAAGCAATCAAGCGTGAAGGTGGCTCGATGACAGAACACGAAGGAAGGTGCGCTCGAAGGGAGGTAGTTTTCACCACGTCAGCGCGCTAGGATATGTGCATAGAATTGAAGCCTTGCCGAGGGCGGAAGAGAGGTAGGAAGAAAGGTATTGTACGACCATGGATGCATGCCTTATTGCTTCTATTACCTGCAGTCAATTTAGGGGCGCCGTCGCCGCGCCGAAGAGGCTGGTACCGTGATCTCCGGCAAGGGTGGGTGCGCTACATGGAATGTCGATGAGCATGCGGCGCATCGGACAAGTGACTACGATGTCTCACGATGTAGCAAAGGCATTTTGGTCCGTCCATGCGTAGGAAGAAATCTTGAAATAGACATGCGCGTGGCAAGTCATGGATCTTGGAAGAGACGAGGTCACACGCTTGGGAGACTTGCGGCCAGAGCCTCAGCGGCGTGGCGTTGCGCTACGACATAGTTCGCATACCGGCGAGCTGGGATTCGATTACTCGACCAATGGCAGCTATGATCACCGGACTCGCCTCCTTCGACGCTGTGGATGGTAGACTCTACTTTGACCACCCGTATGCTTTGCTACTGAAATTTCACAGTGGCACAGGCGTCACGAAACATCAACAGTCCAGCCCCCTGTGTGACGAGACATGCATTCTCGCCCGGGTCATTTCGGTAACCGACCGCTATGGAACGCTACCCGGAGCCGCTAATTCTCAGGCCAACTCTTGCGCGGACCTCAGGATTTAGGTTGCCTTATTCTAGGGGACACACTTTACCCAGTACCGTGGACGTATAAGATTGACCCTGAGCCCCATTCCTTGACGTAGACTCAGCCCACTGCTCATCACGGAGCTACAAGAAGCCCATTCACAGCGTCATAACGTTTCGTCACGCGGTAGGCTTCGCCGCTTAGTCGCCCAGCTTTCTGCATCGGCACACGGCGCACTCGCGCATCTGCGTCTACACGTCTGCTGTCTTGCAAAGTCTGCAACCTGCGCCTTCGGCACCGACCATGACCGGCCACCCCGATGGCGATATGCATCAACTTCGCTGCTGACACCCAACGGGTCGTGTTCGAGATGGAGGCAAACGAACGTTGATTGTGTTGCGCAATCGCGAAAGCGCATGTCCATGCGATCTGATCACCCGGCTCAAGACGACGACACCGCAGAACGAACCCGAAGTCTGCATGCACAGCCCGCTCACCAATAAATGCAACAAACGTTACAAGTGAACATGTGCCACACCAAACTCGCAGCCGGATGGCAACGGAGGAGTAGCACTGCTCATGAAGTGGCCTCTCGCTGTCATCAGCACGCATCAGTTGAGGGTGTGCTGAGTCTTTCGGTCATCTGCCGACTGGAAGCGTAGGGCTGATTACCATTACATTCTACATCTCACCCGAAGTTCCGATCTTATGGCATCATAGGATCGCCTGACTACGTTCTACACCATCGCGCCACAGTCTGGAGCCTCAATGTGCGGACACCTGTTCCGTCCTCAACCGGCGTCCAGACCGCGTCCCCGGACCAACCCGTGACCCTTCCCACAACACCCGACTTTCCTCAAGCCTCCCGAATCTCGACTTCTAGCTGCCTCTTAGCCCTCTCCTCATCAATCACCTCATCACCCTCCCCCATCTCTGACCTCCCTCTCCTTCCCCGTCCGAACTCCCCAGTGGGGCTCTTTGCATCTCCGCTGTCTCCCTCACTACTCGGGCTCTCCGCCCTCGAATCGCTTAAGTTGCTTCTCCGACTACCCTGCATCCACCCCTTGACACCTCCAATCAGACCCATGGCATAGCCCGCCGCAAAGTCGTAATTCCTGCCCCGTTCCTTTCCCCCCGGAGTGCTACCGCGGAGAATACTTGCAGCGTCCATAGGGTTGAGTCGGTCCAGAGCGAGTGGAGACTTGGCGCCGCTCGCGCGACCAGGCGTCGTACTACGGAGCGAAGGCGCGGGGCTGTTCTGTCTGCTAGGCTGCCAGAACTGCTTGAGCTCTTTGCTGAGTTCCTGACCAGTCGTGGTCCAGTTTTGGCGGATATTATCCCGCAGCTCGCCGACATGTCGCTTGATGTCCAGCTCGTTCTTCTTGAACCAGGAGACATTGAGCTCTTGTCTTGTCGTGCCTCTCCGCAGCTGGCGGCCAACATACTGCTCGTAGTCTCGCACAATCTTCGTGATGATGCCTGTAGTGGAGACGCCCTCAGTCCTCTGCGTGACGAGGAACTTGCCGGCTTCTTTGATGGGCCCGTAGATGTCGTCGCCTTCGCTTGCGCCGTATGGCAGGTCGTCGTGCGCTACGTAGTCGATCTGGTGCTTGTCCAGGAAACCTACAGTGATGATCCAGGGGCAGTCCTCGACCACTTCGTCGACCCAGCGGCAGTGGCGGACAGACTCGGCGCGTTCTTTCGCGGATAGGACGGTAAGACCCTTGCGCTTGTGCGTTTCCGAATCGCCGGTAACACCAACGATCAGGTACGTGTCCGGGAATGCGGTCTTGGCTTGCTGCAGCGCTCGCATATGTCTGTTCAGACCAGTCAGCTTACCTTCTCATCTGTATTAATGCTTCAAGGAACTACTAACCCAAGATGAAACAAATCAAACACCCCATCCGCATAAACCCTCACACTCCTCCCCTCGGGCGGCTTATTAGTCTTATACCCTCCCTCGGGATCCACCAATCCAGCCTTAGGCGGCGGCTCCATCCTCATCTTCCCCGCCTCGCCATGCTCGCCAGCTTCATTCACAGTGCCATTAGCACTGCTCGCAGCCGCCCCAGCAGTCCCATTGAGAGCCTCGGCCGAGCCATTGGTGCTCTCAGAGGTTGGCGGCCTGCTCGACCGCGTCCGCTTAGAAGGCGGGTCGATGGACCGGCGCTCGAGGACTTCCGAGAGGATTGGGTCGGCGGTGTCGGAGGCGCTGGCGTCGCGGGAAGAGGGCTGCGGGATGGCCTCGTCGGAGGGGTTGGTGAGGGTTGGGGCGCGTTTGCGTTTGGGGCCCATTGTGCGTGATGTGCTGAAGCTGCGAGGGTGAGAGCAGTGGGTTTCTCAGGTGAGATGGTCGAGACGCGAAGAGAGATTGATGGGTCGTGTGGGAAGTTCCGGCACGTGGCTCGATCAATGGGTTGGGAAAGGGCGAGCTTGGACGTCCTGCGTTCAGCGGAGATGATGGATCGCGAATGCGGTGATAGATGACATCGACACTTGTTCCGGTCATTTAGATAGAGGAGAGGAGATGCTTAACATGATCAGCACAGGAGATGGATCTCCACGGAAATTCTGGCGGCGCAGCTGTCAACCTTGGAAGCCTGCATACACGCCAAGATCGACGTTGCCTGACATCACAGCACTTCTGACGTTAACCAGGGGCGGGCCAGACCATGGCAGACTTCATCTTGTCGGACAATGACCAATTTTACACATCAACAAGTTGAGCCACGTGCAAAATGGGTATCATTCCATGCTGCTGCACATCGCTACACACACAAGACCCTCCGTCTCTCAAAAGTAGGCTCAAACGAAAACGCACTACGACTCCGCCTTCCCATCGCTAGCAGCCCCCATCTTTGGCTCCTCAGGCGTAGAGGTGCCCACAGTCTTGTCACTCGACTCCAGCGTTTCGTTCGGCTTCGAAATCTCCGCGGGCCCAGGAGTCCCCTCCCTCTTAGACCTCTCCTCATCCATCCCCACAGCAGGAGCCACCCCATTCGTAGCAGCAGCAGACTTCGCAGCCTCCTGTCCCCTCTTGATCTGCTCCTCCACATCACTGTCCTCAACCTCCTCCACCTCACGATCCATGTCCACATCATCATCACTATCATCCTGAAGTCCCTGCCCACCAGTACGAATCTCGGTTCCATCGCCAAGAAGAATAACGCGCCCTGCTCGCCCGTCAAGCATTCGCGCGCCGTGATCCAGATTCATATACTCGTCATCGCTCTGCTCGTCAAACGGCTTGTGATTCCCCGGACCCCTGAACTCCGCTGCAAGTGAAAAGTCAGCAGTTGTACCAGCAAGCGTCCGCGCAAAGCTCAGCGAGTGCGCTGCGTTCAGCACAAACAGTAAGCAGGCGGATTAAGACTTGCCATACTCGGGAGGTGCGCAAGGCCCGTCGCCATTCGCCACTCGCTCGGCGATCTTGTTGTACCACTCCTCTTTCGTTTGGCCGTTGAGGAGCGCGACTACCATCATGGTCATGTTATCGCAGCCGACGCCGCCGGTTTCGCTGTTCGAGGCAAGGCAGTTGTCCATCATGTTTTCGCAGATAGCTTTGAGGTCTTGCTTTGCGGCGATGCCTCTTCGCACGAACTCGATGACTGCTTGCGAGGATTGGCAATCCCAGATGCCTGCTGTGTGTCAGTACACCTAACTCATCTAGGGCACAGACCAGGCATACCGTCGCATGCAACCACCACAAACTCATCATCCTCGCCCAGCTCGTGTGCCGTCACTTCAGGGAGCGCAGTCACTATCTGCTGCTCAGGCGGCAGATCCGCGCTCTTCTTGAACTCAAAATCACCGATAGCTCTGCTCAATGCCAAGTTGCCATTGACGCGTCCGAAGTCGACAAACCCACCGGCGGCTTGTATACGGGCCTTCTCGCCTTCATTTTGAGGTTTGTGATCGAAGGAAAGCGGCTTGGCGCGACCTTTGATGCCGAGTACTGTTCTAGAGTCGCCTGAGTTGCCCTATACCGAGTGTTAGTGTGCTGCGATGCGTTCGAATCCCGGAGCATCACTTACGCAGTACACCTTATCGTGTGTGATGATGCCCACAGTCGCAGTGCAACCCGACACCTCCTCCTCATACTTCGGGTCTGCGCACACAGGATATCAGCCACCATCACCTCATCCCTCTCCCCACCACTCGAGCAGAGAACAACATACCACTCAATATCGCCCTATCAATAGCCAAGAACCCATCCTTCAACGCCTGCTCAAAGTTCCCCTCCTTAAACGCCGCTTGCTTCGCCACAATCCGATGCAAATGCTCCCCCGTATAGATCGCGACCTTATCGCCACCATGCCCATCATAAACGCCAAAGAACGATATCCGCACGTCGCTTGCGGCGGGTGTGGGCTCCTTGGTGTCGCCTTCGGTCAAGGGTTGCAGGTCGAGGATCGCGGCGTGCGCGTCTTCCATGCTTATTCGCCAGCCTTGCATGCAGCTGACGCCGTAGGCGACGCGGTCATCCTGGCCTTCGTCGGAGTGCTGTGGAGGGGAGGGGTGGTCAGTGGAGGGGTTGGGGGAGAGGTGGAGCTATGTTAGGCTGGGAGGATTGGAGCTGGTGATCTGGGTGCGTGGGCGACGAGGCGGTGAGAGGAGGCATACCTTGTCCGTTACCGGCTCCGAGAGAGTCTGACCCATGCTGGGCTACGGTGTCGGCCGTTCAGGAGGTACGTATAGGTATATGCGATATGGACTCGGTGAGAGAACTCTGCGCGTGTAGTGGGGTGGGTCCGCGCTGTAATGGGCCGAGGTGAGGTGGTAGAGGTCGTGCTGTGGTCCTAAAACAGATGTGCTCGTGTCGACGAGTTATTGGTGTGGTTGCAATGGGTTTCTAGGCTTCAGAATGGTAGATTGTAGGTGTTCACGTGTCAAGTGAAGGATCTTGTGTCGCGCTCTGTCAGGCAGACCTCAGCGTCGGAATAACGCCATGACGTACGTGCGATGTGGACTAGCGTTGCCCGCCCGCCACGTTGGTAGATTGTGTCCTTCGAGGGAGACGATACAGACAACGAATGTGAGACGACCACCTGACGATGGAAGACTGTGTGAGCTGGTGCGAGAGAGACGCTCTTGCGCTACACACGAGCTCAGAAGCTCACAAATCGCTTGCTGTAGGGTATCTCGTTGTGGCGCGCATCGCCTTCAATGCATACCAGATTCCAAGGACTTGATCTCCGTTCAGTAAGACAATCTTGTAGCGGGTATGAGCATCTCCCCTTCCATCTCCTAGGAGACCATACTGCCGGTGGTACGCAAGTACGCAGACCGGTCGCCTCACAGCGGTGCGACGACGGACCTAGAGAGCTCGCATGATAACAGAAAGCCGAACAAGAATCATCACACCGATCTAGCTGGTATCACAGGATCTATTGCTCACTATCAAGCTCGTGCGCTTACATTTGCCGTAGAGGGCAAGTCCCAGATGGAAACACTAGGTATACAGTACATGTATTGCGTCTGCCGTGGGAGCAGACCGCGATTTGAGCCACACTCGTGCTTCTCATCAATCCCACATTAACTTTCAACATCGCCACCGTCACCTCTTTCATCCCACCGATCACATGTCTCACAGCAAACTCGCTGCTCGGCCGCGTTCGAGCCGCTGCTGACTGCCCGGGAAATCAACACTAGCAGTCACCTTAACGGAACTTGAACTTGTTCAATTGAAGCGTCAAGGCGCGACGTCGTCCCACAGAGACGATTATCGGTCACACATTCGCGACTTGAAATATCCCTGGATGTAGTCATTGCAAAGAATGATGACAAAGTAGGCGACGTTATGGTTTGGTCAAAGTCTATCTTCTGTGAGTGGAACCATGTTCCTAGCATACCGAATCCTTCGTTGAATCAAGACTCCGCTTTTACGACGGTATATGCAAACAACGCGATCCACTGCCGTCATGGTGGTGTGCGTCCTTGTTGTATTTCCGTCATCTCCTACTCGTAGTCGCTCGTTGCTCAGACATTCCAGTCTGGCTAGGAGTTACTCACCTTGAACGATCAATTGAAGCGACTTGCACGTTCGTCTGGCCCGTTCACGCTGCACCGTCCCACGATACCGCGGCGTGTTCTCAGGTGAAGTCTGGATTACTCTTTGCAAACAGGCTCCCTGCGACCCGTCTGCAAGGCAGTGAGTGTACTCTAGATGATCGACCACACGCCAGAAACGCTTTACGAAGAACAGTCGCTTCTGAGTACGATTCTCCGCGAGCAGCGATCACCGTCGCCATACTGGATCCGCGCGCCGTCGATCTTGTTGCCTAACTTATAATTTGGGGATAGCATCGATCGACCGCGTACTGGGGACGCGCTTCGACTGACACTACCTTAACTATCACGACCACATCGCCTCGAAGCATTGCTCGTGAGGCTACGTTGGCCTTCTTGCTGCGCGATTGATCTGCATCTCAGTCTGATCCGAGTATAGCATCAGCTTTCCACAGGACGCAGGTGTAGGCAGGGCGGGCCTGCCCAAGCCGCAACCTTGCGAGAAGCGGCGACAGGAAGGCGATGAGGACGAAATTCCCAAGAGCCCTGACTTTATTGCTTCTGAGTTCGGAGCCCGTCTGGTGTGCACTAAGTAGTAACCGTGAGGCAATCATGAGGGGGTAGTTGCTGGATGTTGCCAGCTGACAAATTGGTGCAGTCACAAATACAGCCACGTCAAGCATTACCACAAGTACACCCGGCCATATCGATGCACCGCCTGCGCTGACTACCATCGGAGGTGGGAATTTGACGTTCTCAAATGCCATTGTGGGTTACACCACGCCCGGCGGCCCCCTCAGCGCTTGTCCTACGACAGGCGTTATCTGGTCCGCCAACAGCTTGAATACAGATCTACCACAGGCTCAGCGCTGTTGGTCTAGCATCGTCAACTGGCGACCAGGATCTGTTGCTTGGTACAACGCCCAGATAGCTAACAGTACGTGGCCACTGACAGTCGCAACCTCCACTTTCGTCATACTCTGGGAGACATCGACAACGATCTACCCAGCAAACGCCAGCACGTACACCTTGTGTGATCATACACCCAGAGTGGACGTCGAGCCGATCACACAGCACTCCAGCTGGAACACTACCTTGTCGTTCACCACCACTCGCCTGGCTAGACCCACTTACAGCGTACCTAAACCATGCAGGCCGAATAATCACCGCAGGATCCTGTACTACGAGTCGAACATCTCCAACGTGTCTGGGACCGAGGATGAGTGGGAGCATGAATGCGGTTTTCCAGCCCACGCTGATCCCGCTGGGAAGTGCCTCATTGCAGGAGGGCCGGTGCAGCTGGTGTACTTCACAGTCGAGACCCGGGGTGGCAATCTGTGCGCACACAATGGTACAACTATCGCGCCGACAACAACGGGCGATCCACCGACGATCACAGCAATGGGTACAACTTTCACGAGTGGTTCTGTCTACCTGTCCTTTACAAGTCGAGTCTCTGACCTTCATGCTTTTTCGACAAGCTGAGATCCGAGCTGGCCTGATCGTTGCGCCCATCTCGCAACATGTTCGTTATGCTGAATCGCTAGTGGGGGGGCGACTGCGGATGTGGAAACTCGTCCCAGCTTAACGGGAAGGTGAAATACACTTCACGTACTATGAGTTGGCTGACACGCATCACAGTGGACACTCTTCGCCTACTACGACGGCTTCGGCTACAATGACACTGTTGGTCCGACCTTCACCAATCACATTGTGGCATTGCCGTCTTCGGCGATCAGCACGCACTGCGGAGGCTGGTTCAGCGCAATGGGTCCAGGAACCTCCATGAATTACGCAGATCTGAACTGGCCTGTGGCGGCAAGTGCCTACAGCTGTCAAGGTCGCTGCGTAATACCCGCGCAGACTACATCCTGCGATCTTGGTGGATGCTACGTTACCGGACTACCCAAAGATCCGCACTGCGATTCCATCTGGCGGGATGTCAATCCCGTTCTGGCATTACCGACGGAGGTTTCGAAGATGGTACCGGAATGGAGTGCCTGTTCGGCATTTGATGAAGCGCTGCCAAATTTCTGGTAGTTGAACTTGCCGGTTGTAACCGTGGAGAGTGCGAGGCTGGTTGTGAAACTTGCAGGTTTGATCCTCCACTGGCATTACAACCCACAGACGCGGTGGCCACACCTTCGCTACCAGCGGACGAGACGATGTCAACTCCAGCATCACCTAGCTCGACTGCAGTGAGGCCTGCACCACAGACGACATTCCCGCCTCCGGTACCTGCCGCTCTACCCACGGCGCAGAGTGAAGTACTGCCCAGTGGCGGCCCGCAAGCTCCGGACAATGGCGAGCCGGACACTTCCACAAGTCCGCAGACTTGGGCTTATACCACTCCGCCACCGGTTGCGGGACTTACTTCGACGGCTGGTGGAAGCATTGCACAAGTCCCAGGCCCCGGCGATAGTGATCCTGGAAGACTGCCCTCTGCTTCAGCATCAGAAGTCTCGAGCGGAAACCGCCTCTCCAGCAGCTCCAACAACGGCGACAGCGATCCGTCTCTTGCCGCTCAAGTCTCTCAGACGAGTAGCTGGAACATTGCAGATGTTCTGGCATCGATCCTGCACCTGTCCAAAACATTGCAAAGCTTGCAATCTGACGCAAACACAGCAAACTTCATTCTGGCGACACTGACGGAAACACGATCGACGCTCTCCTACTTCACTGTGGAAGCAGGCAGCTCTGTTGACCCTGTCCATACCACTATTATTACGCTCTCGACACCCGTGCCAGCTGGGGATGGGCAAACGTACACAACCACGTTGCCTGTCTCTGGGGGCGATCCAAGCGTGGCGGTCGTGGTAGATGGCATGAGCATGGCTGTCGTGGCCGCTGTGGGTGACGATGACGGATACACTACGAGCCAGGCTACGACCGTGGCGGCAGACACTGCCGAGACAAGCTCAAGCATTCCTACAACTCCATCCGGTACTGGGAGCGGGATAACTGAATCGGTTGCCTCGCCGCCGCCGATGTCGGTGTCTACGGATCCTACCGCCTCCGCCTCGAACTCAGCGACGCAGACGTCCAGTGCGTACAGGAGCAGGCGATCAAATCGGGGGTCGGTCATGATTATATGCGCGGCTCTCATGTATCTCGCTGCGGCCACTCTGCAATGACAGTAGTGCGGTATCTACCAACACTGCTACGCTCTACGTCCACTTCCCGGTTCTGGTATCCATCGTAGCTGTTGGCTATGCTAGCGTGGTCGTGGCGATTAGCGGCCTCAGTTCTCCACCCGTGTGGAAAGCTGGAGATACAAGGAACCAGCAGCAATAATGTATGCCAGTTGGCTCCCACGAGTATGCTAATTATCATAGCCGATAGTTGCACTGGTGACAGTCGAGGAGCATCGCAGAGGCCCGGAGAAGCAGAGATCATGTAGCTGCGCATGTAGGTTTTATGTCTATGTGGCTTGGACACTCACAGCATGACGTTACGTGTCGGTCCTCTCTAAAGCCTGGGTCCCACGGAGTTAAGTGCCGGTGCTCTGGCGGTGAGCATGTTGATTTTCCGTACGGTTGTGCATGTCTTCGAGGTGGAGGAACAGAGATTTTACATCCGCTCAAGATGTAACCCAACCTTGACATGCCACAAAGATCACTTACTTCGAGAGACCCACCTCGGCGATCCCGGTAGCTGCGATCCTATTCACTTTAGTGCGCGAATTTCCTTGCGGCGATGACAGCGCTTCTGCTACTACGCCCATCGCGCGGAGCACCGTGGAGATACACGTGCAACTCTGAAACTTGTTGTCAGCAATGAAGTCAAGTCTGGGTCGTTCCGCGTCCCGCGAGCTAGGCCAGTAACGAAGTGCAATCCGCTTACGTTGATCTTTGCGGATCCTTCCAATACTTCGCCAGTTCGCGTCTGACGCCTTGCCGTACCCTACTTCGCTTCGAAGCAATAAATCGTGTTCGGCAAGCTGCATGGCGTCTGCCGGGGGCCGAAACGTATACAGTACTGCTGCTTTGAAACGCGGGATGGGCGCTGAGGGCATGATGTCAGGCCAGGGAGGAAATCAACGGCTATAGTAATTATAACGCAGCATAAGAGCCGTGTAGGCGTGCGTTCCGTGTGGCAGACGAAGCACGAGATTGCAGGTCGTGTCCATGCATTATCTCGCAGATGTCCGAGTCGGTACCTGTGCGATGTTCGAGAAGGATATAGTGCGTGAACCGTGGGTTACGCGGCTGCGCCTTGCTTCAACTGAAAAGAGTGATGAGTAGACGTTATGGGTATGTCAGCGTGTCTAGGGCTTGAAGATCATCGGACGCGAAATGGGATAGGGCTGTACTCGACGGCGCAACGGTGAGGGAGTGTTCGGGATCAACTCATCCATCCCACTCTGATCCCGAATCCGAGGGGGCCCTTGCGGTGTAGCGGTAGTTCGATCATACCATCATTACTACCTTCCGAATCAACATTCAGACGAATCTCACGATCCTCATTCATATCCTCGATGCCCACCAACCCACCAACCACCAGGGAGGCGTCCCTTAGCGTTCCCATCTGCCACGTGGGAAGAGTACGCCGAGCTGCAAGCCCAGACACGTGGAAGCCTCAAGACAGGGATTGTTGGTGGCTTGCAGATTATGCGCTGGCTGCACGGCTGCACGGGCTGCAGTCGGGTGGAGTTCGGAGGTGGACATAACGTTGAGGTTTGGAAGCGAGGCAACTGAGCCGCGCGTGATGTCGCTGGGATGAAAGCAGATGGAGAAGGTAGCGCAGCGGCCAGCGTGCTCATGTTGCATGTTATTCCCGGTGGAATGAGCGTGCAATGCTTCGGCGACAGACCGCATCTCATGCAAGAGCTCGCACTCGCGTCAAGCCACGTGATGGGTGCAGCGCCGCGACACGAGTCAGCAAAGTATTATGGTTGCATGAGTTCGAAACGGCGCGGAAGCCTTCGAGGAGACGACGAGGTACTTTTCGCCGATGGTGAGAAGACGATTTCGCTCTTCTCCGTACTGATGACATTGTTGCCGACGCCGTTGCGGTCTAGACCTGCGGATGTTGAATTATCCCGCTGCGCTGCGGATGGCTTTGAACGTTTGGCCCGCAGCATGCACAGCAGCACGCCGTCAGGCCATATGTGCGAGCATGCATGATTCAAGTGTAGTAAGCTGACAGGCCACCTGCGCGCACATTCCACCGATACTGGTAATGTTTCAGGGTGACATCGCGCAAGGTATGAAGTGCGAGGATGTACCGCTCGGAGCAAAGCAGCAACGAGACGAGGTCAATACGATCAAAAGGGGAAAGGTGTGCTTGACATCAGAGCCGCACACAGTCCGCTCGCGAATTCTGCCCTCACGTGGTCGATCGTGGGGAGGACGGCTGTGGCTTGCCAACCCCCTTTTAGCACGGAAATTTCACAGTCTTCTAGCGCGACGTCTATGCTCCCACTAGAACAACAAGAAGCCTGGAGGTATATCAGTGCGCCGGCTCCACGCTGCTCTCATCCACCGGCCACGTGCGAAGTGCTGCAGTCTGCCGCCGCCACGAAATTGGTATGGTACATTGGCACGATCGATGGTGCGAGTTGCCGCGATGCCCAGGCCGCCCATGCACATCGCGATAAACTCGCGGCTTGTCAGCACGTGTCGGGCCAGGATGCCTCTCGGCAGATGTGGCTTCGACTCTGCTCGCAGACCCACGCGCAGAAGTCGAAGTGATCACTGCGAAACAATGTCCGTGACTAAGGGGAACGCTTAGTCGTTGTCAATCGCCGAGGCGATGGAGAGAAGGATGATCATGACTAGCCGCAGTTGCCGCAGTCGGTATTCAGCTCATGAGGAAGGTTTCGTATCGTCGTGTTTGATCAACAGACTAGAGATCGTCAAGCTCCATGATGTTCGTATCGTCGCGGCCATATGGTAGATTCCTGGCTTGCGAAGTTGGCATTGAAGCGTTCGGAGTGCTAGTGCGGGTAGCGTGCTCAGATCGATGCGTGGCCTAGCAGCAAGTAAGGTTGTGTGACGGTGGTGCGTCTCGGAGTTGCAGGGAGAAGAGACTATGTTCCAGCTGGAGGTGCGAGCGCGGTGATGCATATATGAGCAAGTAAGCATCACCCAAATCCCCACGGCGGCACGGCCTTCACTCCGCGGCAGAATTTTGTCTTCTACAATCCGCTACAACTCCATGTCATTGTGCCCAGTGGCGAGAGATCGCCATGACATCGGCAGACGTAGTGGGCAAGGATAGAACTGCCAGTGGTGAGACACTGATCAGCACGCCTTGTGCTCTGGAGACTTAAGTCGTGTGTCCACGTGCGGAATCATCGCGCCTTGCGATGCAGCCATTGCTTTCAGTAGTGCCGCCGGCCCACGAAAACATGTGAGCGCACCAACCGTTGGGAGGTGAAACGCGTGGGCGCAGCCATATTTACACACGGCTGGCGGCGGAGGTTGGTGGAGGAGCGCGTCGGCGGCCACGCGAAATTTCAATGTCGAGGGCAGAAGACCAGATGAGGGATGCCGTGGCCGGCAAGGCAGCTGCAGTGGAACGAACCGAGATGTTCGTGGACCTTGCTCTGCCATGTGTCATAGTGCCGTCGGTGTCAGAGTAGGTGGTTAGCCGCAGATTCGCAGCGACATTTGGCCTCCTACTTGGTGCCATGTCCATGCCCTGCCCATGCGCTCTCCTCTACTGGGATCCGCTCGGAGTCGCAGGCAATCGATCAGCACAATCTGACCGCACATGGCGTCGTGACGGCGCCCTCGTGCTGCTGCTAGCTCGCCGCTGACCCTTGTTTAGCAGCGGCCCACTCTTGTAGTGTCGCTGCTGCTACAATACATGTCGTCCTTGTCCTTCTCCACCCGCATTCCACATTCCGCTGATAATACCACCTCCCACCCCGTTGCTGCTCGTCCACGCCTGCCGCAGCATTCCTCGCCTGCATTGCCCGCCAAGAGGCAATTCCCACGCGGAGCCACGAGGAACGCACATGCTGTCCATGCCGCTCCTGACGTAACCGATATTGCCATCGCTCCTCAGTCTGCGACACTTCCGCACTCAATTCCACCCTTGCACTCCTCACTCTCCCTACCTTCAGTCAAGCTGGATCTCCCGCAGAGGACGCTCGCGTCGACCGTCCAGTCCCGTGCGCACTCCCGCCTCGCATCTCTAGGCCGGATACGCTCTCGCGGAAGTGTGTTCCAGCAAGACAGACAGCCTGCCGTCCCGACTCGCCTTCCCGAGACCCTCGTGGCCAGCAATACGCCCATCTCACCTGCAAGCACACACAAGCGTTCAGTCACATCAACATTGTCTAACACATCATCCGAGACTACGTACACGGACGACTCGAAATCAGAGATAAAGTCCGTCTACGAGCGGACATCGGCTCAAGATCTGTACACTGCGCACAGGAACGCATCGAGAGAACACCTGCTCCGGCCGAGTGAGGAGATTGTCACCGAGAAACAGGCCCGTGAGGATATCTGCAGCAAACCGCGCATGATGCATCAAACGTCTTCGCGACTCCTTCGCATGACCGAGGATGAGCGTCCTTACACAAGGGTATGTACTACTTTCCCCCGATTCCACGTGCGACCCCTGCCGTGAGTGCCGTGAAATTTCGTGTTGCATGTGCGCTACACAGCCACGGATGTTGCAGCAAGCCTGGTGCTTGTCTCCGCATTCATCAACATTGCACGCAATTGCTCCAATACACTCAAACATCACTCAATGGCACTCATATTCGAGCGTCGCGGGCAGCGGACAATAACGTTTGGGGAGAGGTGTCCGGGACAGACTCTGACTTCAGTACAGGATTTTGAGGACCTCTTCTCGACGCTCATGGTGAGCTTGCCACTTATACCACATCGAGTGCGCTTCTCGCGGATAGAGCACACGTTCACCACAGAGGAGGCGATGACGAATCTGGGGTCACTCAAATTCTCGCAATCCAACCGCATGCCAGATCCCAAAGACCCGTCCCGAATCGTCACCACTACTACGACAACGACATTCTCAATGGCACGGGAGATGGCACGTTCAGTATGTCAGAGATTCCTGGATGCACGATTTGTGGAGTCCGTGGAGGGCAAGACGGACTTCACCTCGAAGAGCGCTGTGTGGCAGCTGACGCCAAAGGGTATGCACATTCTTGCGCGCTTCTGTCAGCGCAATGGGATCCACCAACGACATGTCAACGAGCTCCTAGACTCACCTCGGAACGTCATGCAGCTCGTAATCCTAGAGCGTGAGAGCGACAGCGACAAAATCAATTCCGACGGTCCTACGATCAGCGTGCTCTTCCGACGCTTTGCAGGCGACACTGGACCTAACTTGAAGTCACTTTCGACAGGCTCCGACTCGGACTCGGTTGGCGAGTACGCGACAGGCTACGTTGGTGTGCGGATGCAGCGATCACGGCGGGGCGATAAGGAAGCTCCGTACGCATTCACTGGCAAAGCTGCGTATGACTGGCTGATGAACTGCTGTACGGTTGTGGACAAGCGGGAGGTCTTCGAGATTGCGCAGGCGTTCATACTGCATGGCTTGGTGGAGCCCGTGATGGAGAGCGGAGCAAATGCACAACGCTTCCAGCCCTCAAAGCACGTGCTGTACGCAGTGACACAAAAGGGCATGCGCACGGCCTGCTGGGTGACAAGTCCTAATGGATCCGTCAATGGCGAAGGGGCACTGCAGGCTCGTGTACCAAATGGTGTGACACGAGACTCTAACACGAACCGCATGACTGTCATTCTCCGCGACCCGGCGTTGAGGTTGCTTTTCCGGGAGTACTTAAGGGAGACGCATTGCGAGGAGAACTTGGCTTTCTATGTGGAAGTCAAGTCCTTCTTGTCGGATTACGGGAGGACGAAGTCGAGCAGTCTGCCGCCGCGATTGGATGTGATTAGGGAGACGCTGGCATCGGCTTACAGTGAGTGCATCGTACGTACTATACACTTGTGACCATGAAGCTAATTTCACGACAGGTCTCTACAACGCCTTTCTCGCTCCTGGTTCGCCCTGCGAACTCAACATCGATCATAACCTCCGCAACGCACTCGCTGGCCGCATGACACGCGCTGTGGGCGAGGACGAGCAAATGATCACGAGTCTCGACGAAGTGGCCCAACTCTTTGACCAAGCGCAAAGCAGCGTCTTCAAGCTGATGGCATCAGACTCGGTGCCGAAATTCTCGAGGGAACCAAAATATGCCTCAGTGCTCAGGGAGCGCAACGTGGAGGGCATGATTAGCAATCTTGCCGCGACGTCCATCAGCTGAAGTCAAGTGATGTGTTGAATGTTGGTGAAAGGCTACACTGGACAGGCGATGCAATGCGATGCCGTGCCAGGCGATGCTTCGCCGATCAGCCGAATTGACTTCTGACAACCCACTTCCGTGGAGACACGCACCATTGCACCTAAGCTCTCAAACACAATGGATCGGCCACACCGATGCAAGTCGGCTGCGGCGCGTAACAACTATGCATGAGTGCAGCAGTTGCCATCGCCTGGCATCGCCGTGCGAAGTGGCAAACCACACTTCAGCCGCATTGATCGGACATCCAAAAGCTGGCTTTGGAGAATATTACTTGGCCTCGAAAATTGGCCGCTATACCATATTGAGCATTGTCACCGCATACATGCGCTGTTCTGCATTTCCGCGACGGCGTTACTTCGCCATCAGGTCGGCGGACATCTGAGCGCGTCCAGCCTCTAGGGAGTTTTGTCGGGAATCTGAGCCTCGGCGGTGTGCTGTCGTGCTCGTTCTGGCGCATCCTCATCTCGAGCAGGGAGTGCGTTGCTTTCGAGCTGGATGAGCTGCTTTCTTGCGAGGTAATAATATTGGAGAGGGCGCCGCCGATGGCGCCCGAGTGGCAAGGGCATAAGCGTGCTGCGGTCTACAGCTTGACATATAGAGTCGTATGAAATGTATAGTACCCTCACCGCTCTCGACAGTACCTTGGACCGTGCTGCCCATGGTCGTCGGCGCCAGGCGTATGGGCAGTGATGGCGTCTACTTAGTGTCAGTATGATCGATGCTGTCGCCATGCCAAAAGTTCGAGGTAAACAAAACGCGTACCTCGCGTCTCATATGGAAGCACTTTACCTTGGTGATGAGGCAGCCTTATAACATTTTGTAGTACTTTGTATATCTTCGCATTGGTTGCAACGCTAGGCGTTACAGAATCTCCTTATTGTCCTGTCTCACCATGGGCGCTCCACCCGGTGTAAGATACCCCTCCCTCACCTTCCCCGGTACCTGCTGATCCCCTACCCATATAGTCCCAGGTCTCCGCCCTCCCCGCCAACCTCCCCTTCCGCCTCATCTCCAAAACAATCGGCTCCGGCGCCTACGCCTCGATTCGCAAAGCCACGCCGCTCAATGCGCCCTCCCCGATCATAGCCGTGAAATTCATCCATAAAGAGCATGCCTTTCGCGTCGGCAGACTACGTCCAAAGCAGATCCAGCTCGAGCTCGCCTTGCATCAACAAGTGTGCCCACACAAGAACATCATCCGCTTCCTGAGTACGGGCGAGGACAGCAGCTGGATTTGGCTCGCGCTGGAGTTGGCCGAGGGAGGGGACCTGTTTGACAAGATTGAGGCTGATGAAGGGGTTAGTCCTGAGGTGGCGCATTTGTATTTCAGTCAGTTGGTCGCGGCGGTGAGTTGGTGTCATGACAAGGGCGTGGCGCATCGGGATGTCAAGCCGGAGAACATGCTACTGAGTGGGAGTGGGAACATGAAATTGGCGGACTTTGGGCTCGCGACGCAGTTCATGAATGCGAAGACTGGGGAGCGGAAAGTGTGTGGCATGGTGTGTGGGAGTCCGCCGTATATTGCGCCGGAGATCTTGGCTGTTGGGAAGGCGAACGAGACGCTGAAGCGGAAGAAGATTGAGGGGAATAAACTTGGATATGACCCTGATGGCGCGGACGTGTTTAGTTGTGGGATTGTGCTTTTTGTGCTGTTGGCTGGGAATACGCCGTGGGATTGTCCGGATCAGGAGCAGAGTTGGGAGTTTGCCGAGTGGGTTAAGACCAGGGGGGAGCCGAGCGATGAGCTGTGGGATAAAGTACCAGCCGAAGTGAAAGGATTGCTGAAGGGTGTATTGGCTGTTGAGCCGGCGGAGAGGTGGAGCTGGGCCGCGGTGAGGAGGCATGAGTGGATGTGGCGGCAGAACCCTTACATGGACGGGAATGGAAATGCGACAGATCAAGTGGGCTTGGCGACGTGTATGTTGGAGAAGTTGAGGATCAATTTTGCGCAGGAGGTGGGTGCGAGTCAGCAGCAGCGGTCACAGCAGACTCAGAGGATGGACATCGACGAGCCAGCGCCGCTCGAGACCGACTGGGAGGCGCCACCACCGCCTGGCTCGCAACTTGTCCGCCCTTCGCAGCAGATGCATCCTTCGACGCAAGCACTTCGCTACCTCCCTGGTTTCCTGGCAGACCTGCACTCCGATCCAGTCATGTCGCAGTTCAGCGCCACTCCTTCACTCCCCGAGACGCTGACCCAGGCAGCTCGAAAGTACTCCGACATCATGCCCTCGACTTCACTTACAAAGTTCTACTCCACGATGCCGCCAGCACAACTCAGCAGCCTCCTGCTCTCGGCTCTCGATCGTCTGTCCGTTCCCATACCGCACCCAAAACCTACATGGGACGCAGTAAGGAATCGCCAGGAGTACAGGATTCACACACTCGATTCGAGAGGACAAGATCTCTACGGTGGCGTAATTGTGGATATCATAGGCGTGGAAGGGAGGGAGGTCGTCAGAGTTTGCTTGAATAAGGCGAAGGGCGATCCGATAGGGTGGCGGAGGTTCTTCAAGGAGGTCGTGCTGTGTTGTCGGGACGGGGTGTTGTGTTTTGATGGGGACTTTTGAATAAAGTCCTTTCTTGGATCAATGCGCTTCAGCGTGGCGTTGGGGCAGTCGGAACGAACGATAGATTGTTGCATCTGGGTACTTGGGGGTAAGAGCGGAGACCTTGAGCGCCTTTGCCACCACTAAGCACGACAGACTACGGTACATAGGAAGGCAAGGCTGTCGGTATCCCCCAGAAAACTCATGTTGGAGGATGTCATACTCAGTAAGCAAGATCCAGTTCCCGTTCTCACCCAAACAATACCGAGCTATCGATGTCGAAGCTCCGAACCAATACTGCGCGCCCACCTTCCTCCTTCTTGACAGCCAAAGCGCGCATACAACTCCCACGAGCCTTCTTTGGCCCCGTCAGTCCCTAACGCTGCTCTCCTCCAGAACCCCAGCCATCAACTTCTCCCGCTCCTCCCTCTCCTTGACCTCCATCAACCTCAACAGATCGTTCGAGCTCTCTCGCAAGAATCCACTCCCCCTTCCGCCGCTTTTCCCAGAGTGTACGGAGATGAAGCTTACGCTCCTCCAGTGGCCTTTGCGATCATCGACCACGGTGACGGAGGGAAAGCGACGCACAGTAGCGCCTGGATCGAGGAGGATCGGGGGCTGTTGCTGAGGCGAGCGGGCCTTGCTGGGTCTGAGTGTTGGCGGGCCCATAAGAGTGGACTCTGGCGCGATGGATGCGGTGGGCGATGTCGCCTTGTCAGCAGAGGCGGCTTCGTCTAGCGAAGCAGGTCGGACAAGGCAGTCCTGGTAGACGCCACACCAGATCTCAGCTTTGTGCGGAGAAGACGAAGGGACAGGGTCCGCTGCGCCGTCATGTGTCAAGCCGTGGCACGCCTGCGTTTGCTCACGTGGAGGCAGCAAAGCCTGCTGCTCGGAGACCTCGTCCGCGGGATCGATACTCGAGTTCTGTCGCTCATGATGCTGCTCAAGATGGTGGAACGGATCCCCATGAATGAACAGACCTTTCTCAGCCCCTGTAGTGTTAGCTCCGCGCAAAGCGGGATGAATTGCACCAGCACCAGGCTCAGCCTCTACGACTGCTTCGCTGGACATCTTGCCACGCGGATGATTGACCTCGTGCCCATGCACCGATTTCACCTCCCCAAGCACAGGCGCCGAATGAGTCCCATGTGGCATGACGGGCGGTAAGACCTCCAGCTCAGGGTTCTCAAGTAAGCCGCCCATCACCACAGAGGTCCTCCTGCCCTTTCCTTGGAAGTCTGTGCGACTGAAAAGACTAGAGTAGTACCGCTTGATACCTCCGAATGTCGCAGATCGACTTTTCGGGCGACGGGACTTCGTGCTTGCGGTCGATAGACCAGTCAGTGTGCGCTTTGCTGGACCTGAATGCGCGGCTGAGTCGATGGGCTTGCTGCCAACGAACTCGAATGCGAAGTCGCGCGCAATGACGTTGTCTGCTGGACCTGCTGAGCCGACACGCTCGAGACGGCTGTGCGACGGGAAACGAGACCAAGATGCTAGGGAGCTGCCGATATTGCTGACAGTCGAGTTCTGAGATACCGAGGACGGGGTCTGGAATAGCGGCGCACTCGGAGTCTGTTCACTTGGCTGTGTGGTCACAGTCGATGCCCGAGATCGACCGTCAATTGGTGTCCTTGGAGTGGAGAGGTGCGCATTACTGAGTTTCTTCGCTGTGGCAGCGATCGGATCCAGTGGATCGTGTTCTGGACCGTCGGGTCCTGTGACGGAAGGTTCTGACCAGGTGGTCGTACCGAAGTCGGGTGCTGAAACATTGGCTTTGGGGGAGAGCGTAGTGCTGTGCCGCTTTGAGGACTGGAACAGGATTTTTTCGGCCAGATGCCGCTCAAGCGCTGCGTCCATCAAAGCGTTCTCGGGCGCACGAGGCAGGACTCTGCGACTGATGTTCTTGCGTAGTGTGCTCGGTTTGCGCATGTTGTCTTCCTGGACTACGCTCAGCCGCTTGATGTCCACATTCGACGGGCGACGACGGTCATCGCCCACCACCGAGAGTTTGCGTTCGTACTCAATCAGAGATGGCTTGCGCGCGAGATCTGGAGAGCTGGCAGCTGGTGCCAGAATGATCGAAGGCAGCTTCGAGGTGCTTACTGAGTGCTTGCGATCCGCTGCCGGTGCATTGAGCTCATACTGCACCGTGAGTAGATCACTCTCGTCAGCAGGGCCGTCAACGTTGATGGGCCGACTCACGAGTGTCGGCGTACTGATGCTGCGTGTCTGATGCTGCCGCTTGCTGCCAGGTCGCAGGAACATAAAGAACGACCTGCGTTTCTTGACGAGCTTCTTCGGAGGCGTGAAGCGTTCGAGGAATCTGCTGCGCTTCGAGACATTGCTTGCGCTGCTCCGCATCGAGGCCATGCGTTCAGGAGCAGCTGGTGGCGCAAGATAGAGTGAGCTCAAGCTCGACGATGGAGGGAGAGCAATCATAGCCGGGTCGAGCTTAACTGCGGCCGCTTCGTATGGCTGCGGAATGGTCAGTACCTCGTCAGCGGCGCCGTCGAGCACGAAGGCGAGCTTCGCGGGTGATGAAGCCTCAATTAGTGGCCAAGCTTCGAGTTTGATCGGCCACTCAGCCGGCGCAGGAACGTCCGGACTCGTCGCACGACTGTAGATCGAAGACGACGTGTCTCTGTCCTTCGCCGGCCGAGCCCATAAATTTGAGACCTGGGACGGCACGACACCAGCTCCAGGGATTTGCCGCAGGTGACTTGCATGTCCCGACCAGGAGACGTTCTTCTGCTTGACGACCTCGACGATCGATCGCTGTCTACGATGGTAGGCCCATGGCTCAGGCGTCAAGTGCTTGGGCTGCTCGGTACTATCCGACATCTGCGACAGCGAGCGCAGCTGCTCGGAGATCTGCAAGGTGGTCAGATGAATGCTTGCGCTCGTCGGTGGACGGATGGCGCCTTCGCTCTCGACTTTGTTAGCGGCATCTTGTACGGCGACTTCGAAACTGCCGATAGAAAGTGCCTGCTCAGCGATCCGAGCAAGTGGGGTAGGCGCGCTCAGATCAGTGATGTCGGGTATCTGATTGGCAACGTTGGGGGTAGCTACGGGTGTGTCGAAGTCCGCAGCTTCAAGTGGGCAAAGCTCATTCGCGAGATCGGGCACAATTGGTCCCTTGCTGAATCTTGCACGAAGCTCACAGGAGGATCGAGGCCGTCTGGTTGGGCTCACTGAGTCTAGTCGGAGCCTTCGCAGGTCAGGCGAGCTACGCAGCGACGATCTGGAACATCAAGTCAGCACTGGCTGCTAAGACGGAAAGCGGCTCAGGCTATGGGAGACTTACATCCTTCTCAGCCTCAATTTCGGCGCCTTGTCACTGATCCTACTCTGCCTGCCCTCGTCCATGCACTGCGTGTCCTCGGCATCGCCCCCCTCTCCAGTACTCTCCCACACGTCCCTCAGCTCCCCACTTCCAACCTCAACCGCTTCGCCCCCGTCTACGACCCCCATCTCACCCACCACATCCTTCCACGTCTTCCTTCTCCTCAACCCCCCAAGCACCCTCTCACCAAAACTCACTTTCCTGCCCACGCCCTTGGCAGCAGCCGAGTCAGCCCTGCGGTTCGGAAAGTGTAAGGCATGAGGGTGGTCTTCCGGAAGAGCGGCAAAGGTGAAGAGGGAGTTGAGGGGAACTGTGGTCAGCCGAGGTGGCTCGGTGGGTGAGAGGGCACGAGAGTGGGGGTGAGGGCAGCAGGTTGCCATGGAGGATCGATATAAGCCCTGCGACCGAGGCGGATGAAGGTCGATGTGGAAGCGTGGGGTCAAAGGGTGTAGAGATGACGGAGCAGTGCTGTCGAATGGAGCGGTGTCGTATCGCGACCTCACTATGCCAGGCTGGTCCGACGTTCGCGATGATTGAGATATATGATGTGATGATCTCCAAGGAGGGTCGAGCGAGATGCTGAGACCTCTCGTTGATGTTGCAGATCAGCGAGAAGGAAGGAAAGCGTGGACGAAAGGTAAGGCAGCAGTAGCAAGATTCAGCATAACAATGAGGATGCACTTGCAGTGTAACAAGATGTGAGATACGATGCTCACCTTGCCACATGCATCTGATGCTTCCAATGCCACGAGGCATGGCTAGTCTGTGACTGATACACCGACCATGAAAACTACGCTCATGATCATACCCCAGCAATCTCGCCTTTCAACGCCATCAGCAAATGCACCCATCATGCCTCCCATACCTCACTTTTAGCTTATCGCATGATCGTTGAGATCACCGAGCCCAATAGCGCCCATTCACCCTCCAACCATCTTGTTGAACTCCTCGCTAATCTGTGTTAAACATCAGGGGTATCATATTGTTGAAGCGTTGCCATTTTCGGCATGCAAGCCTCATGCAGGTGGCAGTTGAAGTGCCGCCTTGCTCGTCAAGTATGTTGACGTTTTGTTACATTGCGAGAGCAACAAGTCTAAGAAGACTTGGCGTACTTCTCGCGATTGAACTTGGCCGCGTTGACCATGTTCGTGAGAGCCTGCTTGGTCTCCTTCCATTGGCGCGTCTTGAGACCGCAGTCAGGGTTGACCCATAGCTGCTCGGGCTTGAGGTACTGCAGCATCTCGGCGAGACGGTCCTTGATCTCCTGCTCGCTAGGAATACGTGGGCTGTGGATGTCGTAGACACCAGGGCCGATATGACGTGGGTAGGCCTCGTCGATGAAGACCTTGAGGAGTTTGGCGTCAGACTTGCTGTTCTCGATGGAGAGGACATCGGCATCGAGCGCAGCGATGGCGTGGAAGAAGTCTTGAAACTCCGAATAGCAGAAGTGGGAGTGGATCTGGGTAGAGTCCTTGACACCAGCAGCGGAGAGCTTGAAGCTGTCGACAGCCCAGCTGAGGTACTTCTCACGCTCGGCACCGGCACGGAGAGGAAGACCCTCACGGAGCGCAGGCTCGTCAATCTGGATGACGTAGATGCCGGCAGCCTCGAGATCAACGACCTCGTCGCGAAGTGCGAGAGCGAGCTGCTGAGCCTGAACGGACTGGTGGACGTCGTCACGGAAGAACGACCAGCGAAGGCAGGTGATCGGACCGGTCAGCATGCCCTTCATTGGCTTCTTGCTGACTGAGGCAGCGTACTTGCTCTCCTTGACCGTCATTGGCGCAGGCCTGGAAATATCGCCGACGATGATCGGAGGACGCACGCAGCGCGAGCCGTATGACTGTACCCAGGCGTGTGTCGTGAAGGCGTAGCCCTCGAGACGCTCACCGAAGTACTGCACCATGTCGTTACGTTCTGGCTCGCCATGCACGTACACATCGAGGTCGAGCTCATCCTGGATGGCGATGACATCGCGGATCTCCTTCTCGATGAATTTCTCGTACTCCTCGGCAGTGATGTCACCCTTGGTGAACTTGTTACGCTGGATGCGGATGTCCTGGGTCTGAGGGAATGAGCCGATGGTGGTAGTAGGGAATGTGGGGAGCTTGAGGTGCTTCTTCTGCTGCTCGTAACGCTCAGTGAACGGCGACTGGCGCTCGTGCTGCTCCTTTGTGACGGCCTCTTGGCGCTTCTTGACTTCTGGGTTGTTGGTGCGCTTCGAAGTAGCACGCGACTGTACGCTCTTGGCGTTGGCCTCAAGCTCGCTCTTGACCGAGTTGGCTCCCTCGGTCACAGCTTTAGCAATGACGCTGACCTCCGTGGCCTTCTCACTAGCGAACGAGAACCAGTCCCGGACCTCCTCGTCAAGCTTCTTCTCGCTTGCAAGAGTGTGGGGAGTATGGAGAAGGGAGCTGGAGGTGGCAACGATCACGCGATCCTTGCCGAGCTTCTGCACCGCGGTCTCCACAGTCTCGATGGCCTTCTTGAAGTTGGATTTCCAGATGTTGCGTCCGTCGACCACACCAGCGGACAAAATCTGCTTAGGTCCGAGATGCTCGAGGACCTTGGTTAGCTGCTCCGGGTTGCGGACAAGATCAACGTGGAGACCGTATGTGTTCTGAAGAGCGCTGTCGATAATGTCGAAGTTGTGGACGACGTCGCCAAAGTAGGTTGCGAGGACAAGTTGTGGTCCCTTGTTGCCTTGCAGGGCAGACAGCTTCTCATATGCAGGCTTGAAGGCGTTCTTCACCTTCGAGGGCAAGTCGAAGACAAGCACCGGCTCGTCGATCTGGACGGTCTCGGCACCAGCCTCCTTAAGCTTCTGAAGGAGCTCCTCGTACACGGGGAGGAGCTTCTCAAGCAGGGAGATAGGGTCGACTGACTGGCCACGGTCGGCCTTGCCAAGTGCGAGGAAAGACACGGGCCCAACTAGCACGGGCCGTGTAATGATACCCGTCTCCTTGGCCTCGAGGAACTCACGCACTGGCTTGGGGTCTTGCGCGAGCTTGAAGGTCTGGTTATCTTGAAGGGTGGGCTTGACGTAGTGGTAGTTCGAGTCGAACCACTTCACCATCTCCAAACTGGGCACATCGATGCCGTCCTTCTGGTGTCCACGACCCATGGCGAAGTACTCATCGATTGGCTCGAGCTTGTGCTGGCTGTATCGCTCAGGGATGGCATTGAACATCTGGATGTGGTCGAGGACGTGATCGTAGTAAGCGAAGTCATTGCTGGGGATGATGTCGACGCCAGCATCCTTCTGGATCTTCCAGTGCTCGAGTCTCAGTCTCTTGCCCTCTGCGAGAAGATCCTCGCGGGACAATTTGCCGCCCCAGTATGATTCATTCGCTTTCTTGAGATCACGCAGCTTGCCCATGCGAGGGAAGCCAAGGATGGATGACTGCACCATCTTGAGTGCTGTGGTGGGGAGTGAACGTGTGAAGAGTATGCTGGGATGTATGATGGGGGAGATGGGGTTTGAATGAGAGATGGGATGGTGTTCGAGGGTGAAAGAAGTGAGCGCGGTGTGGGAGTGAATGTAAGATTTTTCGAAACGCCGATCGCGGGGTCATTCGGAATGGCTCCTTGCGTGACCGCTGCACCTCAACTTACAGCCTTGTCATCGATTGACCTCCCGAGTGAACACTTCCTCGAGTGAAGACGATGAATCGTTAACGTGATGTTCAGAGTGAGAAGACGTAGCAGAGGGCAATGTTCCATATATCAAGCAAGTTTGCTTGGAGTCAGGTGGGCGATCTTGGTCCCTCACATCCGGCAGTTGAGCCCTCCGAGAATATGCCGCGTGGTACCGAATCGATGAGCCTACATGCGCCCTTCCAGCCAGGTGCTCGATCTCTCATGCTACTTCCCTCGAACACGGCACCCATTCTTCAAACAGACTCACTGTCGAAGCCGCACTATCTCATCACACTGGCTCTAAGCGTCCATGCCGTCGGTCACCCATAATCGATCATTGTAATCGCCCAAGCTTCTGAGCCAATAAGCGAGATGCATGTCTAGGTAACAAGATTCTGAGAGCGGAGCAGGTCGATATTCTATATCGTGATTCCGCTCAAACAGCTGTATCAACGAATATACTGGATGGTATAACTAGTTCAGCCATCGCATAAGGTGAGGGAGTACATTCACATTCCTCGCCTCACGTCCTCTCCTCCCTAGCATTCTGAGGACCTCGCCCGCAGCCTACACCATACCAGATCATCGAAAACGAAACACAAGATCATCGCAATGGCCAACCTCAAGAAACGTACAGTCCTCATCACCGGCTGCTCAGATGGCGGCATGGGCGCCGCCTTGGTCAAGGAGTTCCACGCTGCCGGCCTACACGTCTACGCCACCGCGCGGAACCCTTCTAAGATGGCCTCTCTCGCAACTCTCGGCCCAGATGTCGAACTCAAGACTCTTGACATTTCATCTGCAGAGTCCATCGCCGCTTGCTTAGCAGACGTTCCCAAGCTGGACATTCTCGTTAACAACGCCGGCGCTAGCTATGTCATGACCGTGGCTGACATGTCACTAGCGGAGGGCAAAGCTCTGTTCGACCTCAACGTCTGGGGCAATGTGGCCCTGTCTCAAGCCGCTCTACCATTGCTATTGAAGTCAAGCAAAGGCATGATCGTAAACCACACCTCGACTGCCGCGCATGCAGCCATACCCTACCACGCCGCTTACGCGGCGAGCAAGGCAGCAATGTCGATGTTCACAACAATCATGCGTGAGGAGCTAGAAGTCAGCTTTGGCATCAAAGTCATCGAGCTCAAGACCGGCGCGGTCAATACTGAGATCGTCAAGAATGCTCGGGCGAAGGAGGGCGGGCTGCCTGAGACGTCTATCTATGCGGCTGCGAAGGAGGTCATTGACCCGGCGCTGAGGGGCGAGTTCTTGGAGAACGGAGGGATCTCGGCTGAGGCTTGGGCGAAGGGGGTTGTAGGGGATGTACTGTCAAGCTCGCCGCCGAATGTCATCTGGAGGGGAAAAGGAGCTTCACAAGTTAGGCTTGCGAGCTGGTTCCCGATGAGTTGGTTGAGTGGGCCATTGAAGAAGTTGACAGGCTTGGACAAGGTGGAGACGATTGTAAGGAAGCCGTGAGGCCAGCGCGTGAGCGGAAATGATCTCAGCGAAGCTTGCACTGATCTTGATCACCGAGAGGACTGCAGTAGTCCCTTCTTCGTCCTCGATGACTCCAACTTGTAGCGATAATATGAACGTAACTCCATGTCGAATGCTCGCACATCGAGAGCAAGCAGCAACTATTGTGGGTCCGATGCGTTTCTACCCAATCGGGGATGAGTACTCGGCACAACCATTCACTTCACGATCCCATGCGTTTTACTGCACTTTCAAGAGCGCTGATAATCCACTTTTTTACAGGTTGATTCAGTCCAGCCAATTGCCCACAATGGAGAAAGTCGTCCAGCGTTCCAAAATCGTCCATCGCCACGCCGCGAAACGCCTCTCAAAAGAAATCGACCACCTCGAAAAGGGCAAGTCCTGGAACCGCAAACGCGACTCCCTCCGGATCCGCGGCGACAACCACGCCCTTATCGTCACAGCCCGGAAAGAGCGCGCGGAAGCCTGGTCGCGAGGCCTCCTAGCGCCACGACGAGATGTTGGCGACAAAGCGAAAACCCACGGCGCATTGAGTCTGTACAGCTTCAATCTGCCGGACCGGCATCCACGGAGTCTGCCGAAGTGGTATTGGGTATCTGAGGGAGACCGTGTGGTTGTGACCAAGGGCAGGGAGAAGGGGAAGATCGCGGAGGTTGAGGAGGTGCAGAAGGAGAAGGGGGCTGTGCGGTTGAAGGGCGTGAATGTGGCGGATGTTGCGGTACCAAGTTGGGTCAACCAGAGGGATACGACTGAGAAGGATAGCGTGCAGCCTATCGCTATCATGGTGCCGGTGGAGGATGTAAGGCTGGTGTACCCGCTGCCGGACCCTACGACGGGCAAGCTGAGGGACGTCGTCGTGGAGAAGCTGATTTGTGTGAATCGGGAGTGGGATAAGGTGAAGAGGGAGTGGGATCGGGGTATGCGAGCTGTGCCTGGGACGAATACGCTAATACCTTGGCCGGAGGTCATTGAGCCGGAGTTTCAGGATCACGAGGACGACACACTAAGGCGAAGCGTAGACGAAGTCACACACACGCCCTTGCTACTGAACTGGCCCATGCCGGCTTCGGTGATTGATGAGCTGAGGAATAAGTACTCGAAGTTCAGGACGAGGCATTCGTATGAGTTTACGCAAAAGATTGAGGCACAGGCTGCGAAGGAGGAGAAGCGGAAGGATTTGCACTTGACTATGCGGACACCGTTGCAGGAGCTGGCTGAGGTGCGGAGGAAGGCTAAGGCGGCGGAGTCGAGGGAGTTGACGGATGAGCAGTTGGCGAAGATTGGGGAGGTCATGGCGAGTGAGGCTGCGAAGAGGGGGAAGGTCGCGAGTGCGCTTGCATGAGGAGGAGTCAACGCACTGTAAGTATGGTCTGTACATGATAATCAGCTGGGCTTAATGTCGTACTACTGATGCACAGCGCGCAATGTGACTGGTCGTGTTGCGCGCATGTCAAGAAGCAGTCGCTCCTGCCCCCTCGACGAGACGACGCGCCAAGCTAGGCTCGTGATTTCCACTCGAATAGCACTACACTCAGTATACTCTCCTTTTCCATCACGACTCAGCACTGCGATACACTACCCATCACCGCAATGGCCATCACCCGCCTGCAGAAATCGAAGCGCTGCTATCTCCTCGAGCTGCCGCCTGAGTTGCGTTTGCACATCTACGAACACTTGCTCGCCATCATCCAAGAGACATATGCTCACGAACAGTGTCCACGAGGTTGTCTAGCATTACATGGCTCCGAAACGACATTCTGGCCGAGTGGCGGAATGATCTATGGACTCGACCACCGCATCGTCCCACAGACAGAGCTCGCGGTGATTTCACGCGTTTCCAAACAGATAACGGCAGAGGTATCCCCAGTAATGAGCGCTCATCTCGAAGCACAGCAGTATTACATCGCCATCGTGGATGCGCCGTATCTGTACGGCACACTGCCAGCAAGCCATAAATCCGGACCGTGGTTGATTACTGCTTCCTCTGCCTTGGAGCACAATTGTTGGTCGCTATGCAGCGTCTACGGCGGCATACTTACAGTCGTTAAGCCTGATACTCGATCGCATCGACTATGGCTCGACGTTGCACACACTGGACATGAATGTCTGGAATGAATACTGGTCTCGAGCGGAGTGTATACAGCTTCTCGGCATGCTGGATCGACTACGGTGTGCGTATGAGCTGTATCCAGACAGGAGCGTGCTGGTAGCGAAGATGATAGAGTAGTGGTCTGGCAAGATAGGGTGTTCACTGATACCGCGGTGTCAGGCATCAGGTTTGTGAACTTGCTTACGATGACCTTGTGCAGGCTCAGCTGACGCTCTGCAGTGGTTGTTCGCTAATGAGAACATGCGTCATGGAAATGGTCGTGTGGTGGCCAGAAACAGCTGCAATCGGTTGTCCAGTCTTCGCATCATTTGTCTGCGGACTCGTTCGTCCGAGGTCCTGTACGTGTGAGCAGGAATCTATTCCTCTGGCTCGCACGCCCTGGTGCCGGACTGACTCATATAGTACCAATGCAGCGGTTGCGCCAAGACGGCAGCAATTAGCACATAATTGATTTGCGTCTTTATATCTAAAACTCAGACACCCTCATATTCATCACACCCCTCCCGTACAAGTTCACTCTTTCAGCATTGCCGTGAGGGAAGTGGCGCACAACAAGAGCTATACTGACTGCCAACACCTGCTCAACTGTACAGTACCACAAATGTCGCTAGAGGTCAATTTACCACGCCCAGCTGCACTTGTGCCACCATGCAGCCTCCTGGAACTACCGCCTGAACTGCGGGACCTGGTCTATGCTTGTTTGCTCTGTCCTGTCCTAGAGGGAAAACACTACTCACCAGGCACAAGGTCGATCCCGCCCTGGCGAACATCGGGTAATATCGCACTCAACACAGAAGGCACCTCCATCTTTCAGACTCGAGGCACTGCTTATCCACTACCCGAGCTAGTGCCTGTCCTCCAAACCTGTAAGCAGATCAAGTACGAGGCTTTTGAACGCATCGACCATCACCTTTCAGGGAAAGAGTATCAGATCTGGGGCCGGCCTACCGATGCGAGAACTTCTACCAGGGCCCCCGGGTGGCCGGTCAACACTTGCCCGCTTTTCAAACACATCCGAAAGTTCAGCATCCATCTGTTTTGTGATATCTCGATGAATGGGACAAGTCGTAACATCTACATTCTACGGCGGATCCTTGGAGCAGTCGAATACGGCAGCAAGCTTGTGTCGCTACACATTGAGCATGTCAACTTCTTGGGCGAAAGATATGGTTGCAACACTGATGCCATCCGCTTGAGAATCCTGGAGATTGTGCAGATTATGGATCGCGTTGTCTGCCCAGTGAGCAGTACACCTAGTCGAAGGCGCCTGATGGTTTTACCGTAAGGATCATGAGACTCCGCTAGGTCGGTAAGAAGCTTAGCTCGCTTCCCGTTCCTTGTTGAGCCTCCCAAATGCTGCGATCACGCGCTCCACGGAAGACAGGCTCTAGTCAGGAGTGCCGTGGAGAAGGTCATGTGGGAGCAAGTATTGATAGACCGACTGTGTCACTCCTCAGCGCTTTGACAACAGATTTCGTGTCCTGGGGCAGTCGATAGCAGCGCAAGAGACCTGCAAATCTATAGGAGAAGAAGGCATCACGAGCGTACTTGCTGAGTGCGCTCGCTCCTTCCCCTGCGCAATACACCACACAACACCTTCACCTTCTTCGTGTCGCGTTTGAAATAACACACAAGTCTATAACAACACAGCTAGTTGGCAACTTATGCGACCAACAACATCAACAATGGCACGCATCCTAGCCCTCCCGGGCGAACTCCGCAACTGTATATACGGCTTCGCGACGTATGAAGATACGCCCATCGATATTTGCTGTAAACGCCATCAACCAGCATCCTCCTTTGTCAACAAGCAACTCCGCGAAGAGTGCCTTCCAGTCTTCTACAGCGTCAACCCGGTCATGGCGAAGAAATGGGGAGTGTCCTCTGCGAGACTTGAGCGTGTGCTGAAGTTCGCGAAGCACATTCAAGCGGTGGAAGCTGTCAGTGGAGATGAGCTTGTCATCGCCATGCGCACGTCGAAAGAGAATGAGGCGCACAAGTGGGTGTATTTTCACGATGGGGACCATCGCATGTTCGTAACACGCAACGTGGCGATTCGAACGATCGACAATCTGCTGCGGTTGCTGGGGATCTTGGGCACGGAGAAGGATGATCACTTCTGGACGTCGCCTCTCGGTAAGTGCTTGTGGACGGCGGTAGCGAGATAATTGGCTGACCCCTATGCAGCAGCTGGCATCGTTTGCTCGCAAGGTCAGACTTAGCCGGGAAACGCAGTGTTGATGTCACCTATGCGTGAACAAGACGGACTGCTGAAGATTGATCCGCGGGCTATGCATTGCATGTTTCGGATGCTCTAGACTTGATGGACTGCTGGCTGGCGCAGGTAAGGCACAAGCGTCTACTATACTGTATCTAGAATCGCGCTTGGCCCTTCGTCCCTCTCTTACCACTCACCTACACCATCATCGACTGTCCATCAATAACCTATTCAGAGACATGCGACCACAAGAGACCACATGCCCCATAATTCCAGTCAATTCTACCGCGTCACCTTCCGACAATTCCCCCTTTCCTCCAACTACCAGCGGAGCTGCGGAACCGCATCTACGGCTTCATCATCCTCCGCCGCGACCATCCTGTCAGGGTACATGTTCGCCATCACCCCGTCTTAAGCATGGTCAACCGCCAGCTCCGCCATGAGACACTCTCGATGTTCTACAGCATCAACACCATCGATGTAGACCCGTGGGACGACAATGAAGAGGCCACCATTCGAATGCTGAAGCCACACGCGAGATACATCTCGTCAATTTCTGCCCTTCACTACTTCAATGGAGATGGCAACGCTAGTTTGGCTACACGAGACGATACGCCTGATCGAAGGCATGGCTGGACCTTCAAGTACTACTACCAGAAAGATGGCAGGTGGCGTGACGAGACAGCCGCACACACAATGGAGCTTTGGCTCAGCAAGTTAGGATTCGACGTCGATCGTGAGTTTAAGGCCTTCATGGGCACGCGCACAAAGAACAACAGGCTTGATGGAACGTAGATCTTTCGAACAGGAAGGCTCTCTAGACGAGGTGCATAGCTTTGATTGTGGAGGGAAAGGGGGTAATCGAAGAAACTGGCCGTCGAGATGGCCACGGATGTTGCTACGTACTGGTCGGTCGATCTCCATCGCCAAGGGACCTTTGTTGAGGACAGCGAGCAGTAGACTGTATGATATAGCCATAGCATAAGCGTAGAGATTTCCGCTGACAAAGCTCTGATCTGCCTGCCCTGACCGAACAGCCAAGAGGAGTCTCTGTTGATCGCGGACACTGACCGCGGCGGTCATCTGGACCGCAGCCATTCCACCCGATGGGTTCCATAGTTCCTTGTTGCTCGCCGTCACACCCAAGGAAACACATAGGTCTTCGGTGTCCGCACGTATATCCTGTAGTGATGTTGACTGTCTCAGAGTTCAGATATTGGCCCCGAAATATGTGGCGTCGATCCGGCTCCCCTCAATCTGACATGTGAATGCAGGTACCAAAGTCTAGACTGCATGTATCCCACCAAGCCAATGCTCCTTGATCGTGCAGTGCGCGCCTAATCTCACTGCCGCTGACGGACCTGACTCCTGTCATCTTACTGGCGATCTCTCTATTCCCGCCAGCTGTTGACGTGGCACATTGGAGTCTCAATCACTCGTTATCGCAGAATCTCTCGCCCAGGATGGCCTACTACATACGCGCCTTGCTCATCACGACCTTCCTGTTATCCCTCCCTCTTACCTACCTCCTGGTATGGCGCCTCAAGTACACCCTCTCCTTGACCCGACCTAAGCCAATCCGCCATGGCCGTCGAAATCCGCGCGAGCCGACTCATCTTCTCATAGTCCTGGGGTCTGGAGGGCATACAGCTGAAATGATAGCCATGCTCGAACGCGCCGTGAATTCGCCGTCACCTCAGTCAGCTCAATCATTGGACTGGCGCGACTTTGCTCACCGCACCTGGGTAGTTGGCGAGGACGACGAGTTGAGCGCCACAAAGGCCAAGGAATTCGAGGAGATGGCTACGAGTTTGACATCCCAGGAGACATTGATGAGGGGCAAGGTCCGAGCATACACCGATCACGGACCAGGAAGCTACGAGATCAAGAAGGTGCCGAGGGCGCGTGCGATCTACCAGAGCCCTTGGACTTCGCCTTTCTCGGTCCTGCGATGCTTCCTCGCCTGCTGGTCGATCCTCACTCACGGCGTCTACCCTGAGGACGTCTCAGCCATGCAACACATACCCGCGGACACGAAAGGGCGAGACTACCCGGACATTATTCTCGTCAACGGACCGGCTACAGGAACTGTAATGGTACTTGCTAGCGTGGCGCTGCGCTTCTTCGATTACAAGGGTGCTGCTACGAGGTTCAGGATGCGGACACTGTACGTGGAGAGCTGGGCTAGGGTCAAGAGGTTGAGCTTGAGTGGGAGGATTCTTGCGCATATGGTGGATAGGTGTCTGGTGCAGTGGCCGCTGTTGGACGCGAAGAAGACTGGGCCGGGAAGGGCGGAGTTCCAGGGGTGCTTTGTGTGAAGCTGCTTGCTTGCTGCATAGCGAGTCGAGTAATGTCATACTCAGATGTGACGGTGATGAGAGGCACGAGCGACTGCAGTTGAGATCGCCAACGAAGGGCGATATGCTCGAGCGTCCGGAGCTACAGATGATCTTGCGGACGATTAATTGAGCGTTTTAGCCATGTACGTATGTACTATCTGCATACAATCTTACTCCTTAGTTGGACTTATCCGCTTGCCTCCTCTTATACTCCTCCGCCACCTCCCGATGCGTACACCACACGACCTCCCCCTGAAACGCCTTAACCCACTCCAGAAACCTCTCAACCATCCCAATCACATGCCCCATCCCACTCGTATCCGGATGGAAAATCAGCCCAAACACAACCATATCCTCCGCCTCTCCCCTCTCAATCTCAGTCCTCAACCACTCAAATCGATCTTTCCACATCCGCTCCACAATCCTGACATCGACATAGCCAGCCGAGTTCGCCGTGTGCGGGTAGAATTGTAGTGGTGTTGCGTCTTCGGCGTACCAGTTCAGGGGGATTTCGACTAGGGAGGACTTGGGGAGCGAGGCGAAGTCGGGACTTGGATGCATCCAGGTTTCTGCCCGATTTGAGGGGGAGAAGTCGATTTGTTCGATTGGGGAAGGATTCAGGGGCAGGAAGTAGGGCGTGCTTTCGTAGTGGGAGAGGGAGGAGTCCCAGAGGAAGTTTTGCGACTGGAGAAGGGCTATGGTGCGTTCGGAGAGTTGATATAGGGGGGCGCGATAACCGACTGGTTTGCCGCCTGTCAATCCTTCGATAAGGGAGACGCATTTTGCTAGCACGTCGCGCTCTTGCTCTGCGGTCATCTGGGAGGCGGACTCATGAGCGTAGCCGTGGATTGCTAGTTCGCCGCCTGAGGCTACGATGTCGGCGGTTTGGGTTGGGAAGGTTTCGATGCTGTGGCCGGGGAGGCACCAGGTAATCTTGTTGGAGATGCCAAGGCGTTTGAAGACTCTAAGGAGGCGAGGAACGCCAGTGTGGGCGCTCAGGTAGCCGGCGGAGTAGTCTGAGGTGTTGTTGTCGGGGTGCTTGCCGGTGCCTAGCCAGCCGGAGACGGCGTCGAAGTCGACAGAGAAGGCGAGATAGATCTTCTTGCGGTCTTTGGAGCCCATGGTGGCTTGTTGAGCTATTGACCGTTGCGGGTTATTCGAGGCGGTCGTGCTACTGGGATCTGACATCGCTTGAGGAACCTCGTTCTCGCGCCAAACGATCCGTCCCTCCATGCCTCCATCAATGCTCAAACACTGACCAGACATGTGGCCTGAAGCCTGATGGCTAGCCAAGAAAGCCACAGCCTTCGCAACATCCTGCGGCTGCGCAATCTTCTTCAATGCTACAGTGGCTTGCGTCTCAAGATACAGCTCCTTGGGGTCCGCGAGTCGATCACCAATGAGCTCAGTGTTGACCCAGCCCGGGGCGACGGCATTAATGCGAGCTTTGCTGTTCAGCCGAACGATCTCGTTCTTCACCGTGGGCACCAGACCGTACTGCAAGCCAGCTTTACCACTTGCGTACTCGGCATGTCCTGCCTGACCGAACTTGCCGGTCTCGCTACCAGTGACCACTATGGCGAGGTTCTCCAGCTCCTTGCCCAGGCTTTCCTGGCTGGTCTTCGCAGCAAGGAGGAAATGCTTGACGGTCAAGAAGGTCCCTCTGATATTGACACGGTAGACGCTCTCCCAAGTCTCTAGCGGCAGCTCCCAGATGTTCGGGTGATTAGCCTCGTTCGTGATGCCAGCATTGGCGCAGAGGATGTTTATGGGTCCGAAGTGGTCCTGAGCCTGCTTGAAGCATGCTGAGATGGAGCTTTCGTCAGAGATATCGCCCTGGACATGGAAGACACTCTCGGATGCTGGTGTTGTAGCGGGTCGAAGATCGTGAGCAGTGACTTTGCAGCCGGCAGCTGGGGAACATGATCAGCGGCTGTGTACCTGTATGAAGTACCTCACTTCGATACCGTACCTTCGAATTCCTTGACGATAGCAGATCCAATGCCTCCACGAGCTCCAGTAACGAAAGCATGGAGACCTTCGATCCCCAGATAAGACATCTTGAAAAGTGGAATTGATAAACGCGCAGCTTCCTGCCCTCTGGTGGCTTTTATATGCTATGATTGGAAATCGCTTACCAGGTGTACATCATTGTTTCGAACACGACAACCAATGTGACGCCCAAGGTGACGACCGAAATTACAATACTGTGCTGCTTGGGTGCGGGGTTGTCAATGACATCCGAAATCCAGTAAGCAAGTTGATAAGAACAATGATCGGAAAGGACATTGCTCATACCTATGCAGCTGTTAAATACTGTGGGCATTGCGGCATTCAACACCTTCGGTTCGAAGGTGCAGAACTACCTGATCACCTACAATGAAAAGTAAGTCGCAGAGTACAGATCGCCTGGGCAAGTCGATTGCTCGCCAAAAATGTCCGCCTGAGTCCTGAGCAAGAGCTCTCGATCCTCTGGCTTCCATGCTGCGGTTTGTGCTTGTTGCCATGCGCTTCGCGCTGTCACTGTACCTGGCAGAGCGGGTACATCGTACAGCACAGAAGCTTAAGTAGCTGTTTCGACAGGCTGAGACACCGAGCAGACGCTGCACAGCAAATAGGAACGAGCGATCTTGCTCATGATTTTCAGGACGTCCGTCGGCTCCGGTCTAGATGCTCGCTGTCTTAGCGAACTCAATCATCGCATGGTGAAAGCGTGGTCGGTTGAGAAGCTTCGCCCTGTGAGTGGATCTGTCTCCAGGGTGTTTCCTGTTCCTGGCTGCCAATTGGACTTCAGGCTTGCTTCCCGTTCCGCGGCCGCTGCAAGACATAGCCTATGCCGGTTCCGTACACCTGCGACGAGCACGTTGTTCGGTTAAGCTCGTGGCGCTTCTCCAACGGGTAATATCGACTTTGCGAATAGCGAGGCTGCGTAGCTTGGAACGCGCAGGATGACTTCGGTCGCACCTGCCACACGTGCTGCACCATCACGCATGTGCGAACACGCATTTAGGTACGTCTCGCCGACACGCAAGCAAGTGTTTCACGATCTCACAGCGAAAAGCCAGACCTGCAGGTACACTTCCACTCCAGCCCCTTCCAGCGCTCCCATTGGCTCCGCACTGCGCTCCAAAGCGCATGCATCAGGGGCGGAATCAGCGTCCCACAACTCCACTTCTCGCGCCGCGCTGCAAGGCGCGCCGACTGGTCGTTCCTCGGAGCACTAGCGTTTGGCAGCGCAGCCGTTTCTTCACAAAAGCCTGCGCTGCTCACCACCCGGCCTCTTCCTTTTGATCAAACGCTTCACGGGATTGAAGACTACGACGCTCTTTTCGTCCACCACACTCATTTTTAGTTGCTCAGGCAGTCTTTACCAGCCACACTCTCTACTTGTCATTCGTTTTAGTCGCTAGTCGACTTGTGAAGGCATAGTCACTCATTCAAACGGACGAATAGATCGCATCGAAGCATCTTTGAAGTCACTTCAAACACTACACGAACAGCAAGCATGTACACCAATACTCTTGCCCTGGCTGGCGCTTTCGCCGTGCTCGTATCCGCTGTGCCAATGGCCGCGAACGAGAAGCGTGACGTTGTCTGGATTACCGAGACAGCAGAGGCCATCGTTACGGTCCCAGTCACCACTACCGTCTGGGTTGACGGCGATGCCTCCCAAACACACTACGGTCACGGGCACGGTGGTAGCCGTCGCACCTCCACCGTTCTGAGCACTGTCATTGTTCAGCCCTCCGCGCCTGCGCTCTCGGCAGCTGCGCCGTCGTCTGCCGCGGCGCCAGCACCCTCCTCTGAGAGTGCATCGTCATCCACCGAAGTTCCGGTTGCGCCAGTCTCCTCCGCAGAGGCTTCCAGCTACGTTGTCCCGGCGCCCACCACTACAAGCACGTCGGAGTACGTCGCCCCGACGACCCCAACATCGACCTACGTCGCTCCCACCACTACCCCAAGTTCGACCTACGTCGGGCCTACCACATCCGCATACGTAGCCCCAACAACCACCTCCAGCGCCGCCCCAGTCTCCACCTCCGCAGCCTCATCTTCCGGCGGCTCCGGCCTCTCCTCCGGCCTCGGCGCCTCAGGAACATCCTACTCCGGGGACCTGACCTACTTCGCAGTAGGCATGGGCGCCTGCGGTCACGTCTCCAGCGAATCCGACAAGATGGTCGCCATCAGCCACACAGTCTTCGACTCCTACTCGACCGGCAACCCCAACACCAACCCTCTCTGCGGCAAGTCTGTAACCATCACTGGTAAGGATGGCTCGCCATACACGGCCCAAATCTGGGACAGGTGTGTTGGGTGCGTGTCGGCGGACTTGGATCTCCCCGAGGCGTTCTTTGATATCGTTACCAAGGACCCTTCGACCGGAGCGGTGGGTAACGGGAGGGTGCACAACATGAAGTGGGCTTTTGACTAGATGTCTTGAGCTTGCTATGCATGAGGGGAGTGGAAAGGCGGGTACTGCGTACCGCGGTTACGAGACTTATGATCCGGGCAAAAATGGGAATACAGTGGACCTACCTGGCGGCCGACATCTACCTTTTGATGTTCGGCGAGGGTATGGGCTGTCTATAGGACGGAGAGTTCGATTCTAGGGGTACATATGTTGGTCAGAATGTGAAAAGTTGATGAAAGTGATCTCCAACATTGCCATTGTGCTCTCATGCTTCTCTCCGCAAGATCCAGCTCGTCTGCCGGTGGAAACAGCTGATCCTGAGAGCCTCATCGCCCGATCCGTCAGCTGTCAGCGACTTGCATGACATGGAAACCGTCTGTGGATGACTGTGTCGTACTGACCGGAATCACCGGATGGGCAGCACAGCACAAACGCATCGAATTCCTCCATGAACCTATCTGCTGCAGGCAGATAGACGAAAAATTGCGTTGTGTTCCTCCATGGTGACGCCGAACTTTACCGGAAGATTTACCTGAGGGATGTAACGGTGTGTGTACCCTCGTACCCGGCCGGGAAGGAAGCTTGTTGGGTATTTTTGTCAACGCGTGGTGAATGTTGCACAGGGATATTCGTTGACGGCGATTGCGATCCAGTATTTTCTCGAAACCAAGTCTGATGCTCGCGACCGCGCATTGCTCCATGGAGCGCCCCGGACGTAACCTGGTGCATAGTACATCGAGGGAATCAGTCAATTCATCACGGTTGCGTGACAGTAGGCACGGACACGGTTAGCGAGATTTGAATACGAAGACTCGCCAAGACAAGGCGCGGCTGCTCTTACGAACCCTGAAACAGAACCTCCTCCACCGCCCGGCTGCTGCTGTTGCTGCTGTCACCTCTCCATCCACATTGCCATCTCACTATTGATTACCTTACTCATCACCTTGCTGCTATTGACCACCTTCAACACTATCTCATTCGTCTACCTTTTCGCTGTATCGATACTTGTAACACCACTACCAAGACCCCCGCCTGTACACTCATTGTCGCTACTCGACCGCTTCCACGAGACTGCGCTTACTTTCCGCGCGTTACATTCCGATACCGACGCGCCACGGTACTTTCGACTCTCACATTGTCGAATACTGTGCTGAAGCGTCACGGCGGTGACTAGTCGTCCGTCATGTCGAACACTACTAGTATGTCCACCCTCTACAGCCCGCCGTTGCACCGTCAACTGACAGCAACGCAGTCACCTCCACTCTCCCGGAGAGCACCTCCTCCCAAGTCTCCATTTCAGAGTCCTCCGTACAGGCATCGCAATCCTCGGCAATCGCTTCTTCCGTGTCATCAGCGGCACAGTCGAGCGAGCAACAAGCGGGGAGCACGGTCATTGTCACCAACACCGCCTCCTCAGTGCCTCCATCCACACAAGTCTTCACTTCCGTTGTGACACAAACGCCTGCGGCGGGCGAATCTAGCAAAGCGCCAATCACGGTGGTGGTCACTCAAGTGAGCAGCGCACAGATTACTGCCGGACCCACGGAAGCATCGTCGGGTACGTCGGCTGCTGCTTCATCGACATCATCCACACCGGCTTCGCTTGCGAACAATGGCTCTGGAGGCACAAAGGAAAGTACCGGACTGCCACCTGCCGGCCGGACAGCTATCGCTGTGGTCGTGCCCGTGGTCGTCGTAGCTCTCCTCGTGATAGGTGCACTGTTCTTCTGGCGGAGACGTAAGTCCAAGAAGGCGGCTGAGGAACAACGGCGGAAGGAAGTAGAAGACTACGGCTTTAACCCGAACCACGATCCTACCATCCCGGCCGTAGCCTCGGAAGGACCAGAGATGACCCAAGATAGCAACTCTGGGTACCGCGGCTGGGGTGCTGCAGGTCTTGCGAGCACCCGCAAAGCTTCTACAACCCTGTCAGGTGGCCACACTCACGGTCAGCTGTCAGATGCTGGAAGCCAGCCTTACGGATCCTCGAGCCCGGGCGGACCACCTTCAGATGATCGTTCGGACAACGCACTCGTGAGCAAGCGCGAGACGATGTCCTCTGATGAACTTGGCGCTCTGGGAGCCGGACCTACAGTTCTGGGTGTTGGAGCAGCTGCAGGTGCCGGCGCCGTCCGTCGCGGACCAAGCAATGCCTCTTCACACTATTCCAACGCCGCACATTCAGAGCACAGCGACGACAATGTGCCACAAATGCCTCCTCTCTCGCAGTCCTACGACCAGTATGCCCAGCCGCAGGCTTACGGCAACTATGGACAAGCTGGACCATACGGTGATGGATCGTATGGAGGCAGTGGCGTTGATGGGTCAGGCATGCCAGTGGTAAGGGATGTGAGCGCTAGGCGAAACACGAGGATCCAACAAGCTGGAGGATACCAACAAGGGAACTCTGGGATTGCGCAGAATTTCTAGGAGACTCATAAAGGGGAGCCGTCAAGGAGTTACAGTCCTGTCAAAGAGGGGGATGCGGAAGCGGCGCTACTTGGGAGTTCAATGGGTGGGAGCTGGAATAGCTTGCAGCGCACACTCGATGGTCATGGCAATGAAGAGCGAAGAGGGCGTTCACCGGGATCCGGGGCAGAAGGATCGTTCTCAGACGCCGACCACGAGGTTGCCAATGGCATGAGGTTTGGAATCCCGGACTTGTGGAACAACAACCGATCATTTTTATCTCCGCCAATGGATGGGCAACAGGCCGGACTGGAAAGCATCAACACACAATCGCCTGTGTCGCCCTCGAGCCCTGTTAGCTTCCAAGACTTTCTGTCACAGGTCCCGCCTCCACCACAACCACATGCGCGACCAGACGAGACGGCAACACAACCGTCCGCCTCTTCAGCCAGGCACACGAGCGTCCGCAGGCTCCTCCCGCGATTCTCAGCCCCGCGCTCTTCTCTGGACAACCCCTTTCCACGACCTATTGCCCCGTCATCACCGCGATTGCCGCGACGTGTGCGGTCTACGCCAGACCGGTACACGGACAGCTTACTTCCTGACCAGCTCAGCTCGCGGACTTCTGACGAAGAGTTTCCGTTCCGGAACCAGAGTACGGGCGACGCGAATGTCGTGGATGACACCGAGAACGATCCGCACAGGAATGAGAGTCGGGCTACTGCTGTTGCTGACGAGGAGGATGACCCGCTGAAGCAGGAGATCGATCGTTTGGTCGCTGCGAACGCGAGTGTCGACGAACAGGCACGGGCCTTCCTTTGATAGGGATGGAGAATGTTTCTATTTGTTATCATTGAGCTGGGCATGGCCATGCATCTGATTTAGGGCGTTGTCGGACCACCAGGGGTGATGGGCGCTTTGGGTATACCACACAGGCACATATGCGTTAATTGAATTTGAATGTTCAACAGAGGAACGCTTTTCGCTTACTATACATTCCTCGATCCTAGCGCAACTACCCACTTCGTGAACGCATCCTCTGCTCCTACGAAAGTGTGCCTGCACGGTTGCCTCAGTACTGCGGAAGCGAGATGCTGCCCAAGAGGTACAGCTGTAGGGTGGACGTGGCTGCTTACTGGCCAGTCACAGCCATACCTGCGAGTCTAGGAGCTAACCCTCTAGTGCTGCATCTGCTTTGCCTCATATTGCTGATATCTTTATTATGTTTAATGCTCGCTACCCACCTGACATCTGGACTACCTCACAGCCGTAGCGATGTGGAAACAAGGCCCACGTTTCTCGGCGCAAGCTAGAGAGCTGATCGCCAAAGGGTGTACCTACGATGTCCGAGCGAAGATTTGGTTCACTAGGGATGGACAGCCAGTGCCGGAAGGATTCGCGCGTCGGATCGTCGTCTGGGAGAGTTCGAGAGCTTCGGACGATCAGGCCATGCCTTACCCTCCAAGGATCACGGAGCTCGAGGACAGCGATGCAGAACACGACGATTCATCCGATGAAGAGCAAGGTGAAGAGGAAGATGCAGCTGAAGCTCCGAGATTCCTAGGCGACAGAAATGGATCCCGGGATGCGAAGTACTATACAGAGGGCGCGATTCAAAGGGCGCAGCAACACAGAGAACGAACAGATCCTCGAGACCGCGAGGATGAGATGCAATCTGGAAACCCCAAGCCGAAGTAAGGCACAGGTAATGCGTACTCTGGCGCGCACGCGGAGCTCGTCGCTGGTAGCGGATCACATTTCATTCGAAATGGGAACAACTCTCCCTTCACCTATGCGCCGACTTACATCCTCACCGGTGCGCCATCAAATCCTAATGTTGGCAATCAGAGCGCGAACAAGCCCAACACGAGTCAAAGGGACAGCAATAAGGTAACGAGCGATGATCGTAGACTAGACGAGAGGCGAAGCCAGAGAGCTGCCGTTGAGTATGCCCGCCACTCTCCTTTGCCATACGTCACATCCACTAACAGCTCAATCATGGCCTCGAGAACGACCACGCGATAAGACCTGCACACATTGCGATGCCAGCTTCACTGACTTGAGCACGCTGCGCCGCCATTTCGAGTACAAGCATAATCCAAATCCTCGCAAATACTTTGGCCGGTTTCCAGACTCCTGCGTCACATGTGCGCGTGGGTTTGTACGACGCGACCAGCTCGAGCGACACCTTCGGTCGCATGAACATGCTGTGGACTGATTAACGACTCTGGTCATTCCGTAAGACAACTCAGTACGGTTGTGCACGCTGCTTTACGTTCCTTCAAGAAGCCAGAGTCCCATTCGTGCAATAGTTGCGGCACAGCCGTCAGGAAGAATCCTCAAAGGCTTCGCCTTGGCCGCTGCAGGCTCCAGCCTCTCCCTCTTATGCGCAAGCTACGATGGATCATCAATACTGGAACGCTCTGACGCCGCAGCGCAACGATCGCGCGATACTCCAGGACCCTGCACTGGTGCGGCCATCTCGGACAGAGCGTGAGGCATATTGTAAGCCTTCGTGAAGGCAAACTTTATACAAGAAAGTGCGAATGGTAACATATCAGGCATCTCTCTAAGTTTTACAGACATACGCGATCCCATGGTGAAGGCAGCTACACCCTGATTCGCAGCACACTAGTAGAAGCGATAGCATCAAACAACGGAGAAGACTGTATACATCGGCCGCCGGGTACGGGTAGAGGCACGAGCTGTTGAATAGAGTCAGCCCTCCACGCGCGTGCTCCTTCAATTGACACAGCAGAACGTGATATCCACCTACAGGTATACGTAGAGCTGCTTCACCATCACAATGTCGCCCGAGATATGCAGCCACAGCAGGTTGGCGTGGGAGGACACTGGTCACCCAACCTGCACGCTCGCTTGCATGCATGCACGCGCGCTGCAAGGCTGAGCTGGGTATCGCTGCAGCGACATCTACGCCTCCCACGTGAGTACTGCTGTTTATTAGCACGAAGAGTCTCTTGGAACAGTATTGCACTCGTACTTCTCGTCTTCAGTTCCCCGGGCGCTTTCGAGCATGTCGAGCCCGCCCTTCAACGGCCCCGACCCCTACGCGGGACCCGAACGCCGCTACTGTCAACAGCTGCGCAAGTGGTGCTGGTACTTCAAAGCGCAAGCCCTATACATTGCCGACTCCGGGCGGACTCATTCGGTGCGAGCGGGAAGCCGTGAGCGTCTCCTTCTACATGCGGCCGACGATAGCTCGACCATACTGCACGCAAGGCAACGTCCAGGGTCTGGCGTGGACTTGAGCTGGAGCGGCGACGGTCACATGATAACAGCTGAGCCTGAGCAGCCCTTTCTGGACTACGAGGGGTCAGTGGCTCGGCGGCGTGAAGAGTCGAGAGAGATGAGGAAACGGATGATGATGGAGAAAGGAACAGACAGCAGGAGAGTCCGTGGCATTGCTGCGGTCGCAGGTATGGCGCTTTCACGAGTGACCGGAATCAAGTATGTCGTTGCGGGAACAAAACTAGTGCCGCTGGGAGAGTGAGGCGCTATGCACGACAAGGTGAGCGTGCTGGTCTTCGCGCTCTGATCGTGTCTCTGACGAGCATGTTGCGATAGGGGACAACGGGCAGATGGAGGAAAGTTCAATGACCGCGAGACAGCCTCCTCAACGACAGATTGGTAGATCCGGCGCCACAGCTGAGATCTCGAACGAGCAGAGGGATGTGGGTATCAGGAATATCTTCTGCTCACCCGTGCACCTTGAGTATCATATCTCCGCCGGGCCGAAAAACCCTGATACCGGCAATCAGAGCGGCAACGACCCGGGCTTGAGCCAGAAGGACAGTAACAAAGGAGGAAAGAGAAGAGCTTAGGCCAGAGGGCAGAATACCGAGGGAAGAATCGTGCCTGGAGTTCGAGAGTTCAAGTGCAAGTCGGTGGCACTTCCTGTACTATCCTATCTCCTTCATTCAGCTAGCTCTACTTCCTCCCGAGCGTCGGCGATGTCCTTGCGCTATCATAGCGATGATAGCTAGTCGTCGCATACCCCCGTAGCTTGACCTGCGTCGTGATCAAGCTACGCGCGACTTGGTCCAATTTCTGTCGAGCGAAAGTCGAGACAACGAGCACCGTCCACCCAATTGGCTCACGGCTAGAACCATACGTACTCCGTTGTGTCCGGCCCTGCGTCTGGCTTTGGGTCGTCACTCTTCCGCCTAGACGTCGCATTCGTCAGCGAGGACTTCGAGCCGCACTGGCCAGATGCAGATTGCACTCACCTGACCGGCGAACGCCGTGAGTAAGCCTCGAGTCTCGCGTCGCTAGACCTCCGCGAGCTCGGCGATCGTGCTCGTGCGGCCTCACCACCATGCTCGGACTTGACAGTCGAAGCAACAGCATCTGCACATTCAAGTTCAGCAACACTTTCTCTTCTTCATCGGTCAGGGACTTCATTTGCCCTCATCTCCCATCCCCGGCCCACCCATCCCATTCCCCTGCTGTTGCTGCCCCTGCTGCTGCTGCGGCACGCCAAAACTCCCCCTTGGCGTCATCTGCCCCGCATACCCTCCATGCCCGCCACCGCCACTAGGATTCCTCATGAACTGCGGCGGTCCCTGTCCATACCCTCCCTGGCCCTGATGCGGCGGTTGGAAGCCCTGATGTGAGCCAGAGTGCTGCATCATTTGCGCTCCGGGTCGCGGGGAGGGCGCGTAGCCGTTGGGCTGCGCGTGCTGCGGCATGGGGGAGTAGCCTTGTTGAGGTTGGTGCGGGAGGTTGTTGGGGTGGTAGGAGGAGTTGGAGCTCGAGTGGGACATCATGTGTGCTCCGGGTTGTTGGTGCATGTTTGGCGGGAAGGTGTTGGGGCCGTTAGGGAGGGTCTGAGGGTAGGCGTTGGGGCGCATCTGGTTCACTGCGATGAGATCAGTAAATGGGAATGTCTAGTGAGGACTGACACGATACTCACTCTGCTGCTGCGGATGCTGCTGCATCATCATCATCGGCCCTCCAGGCGGGGCCTGCATTTGCCTAAACTGCATGCCAGGACTCATACCATACCCTTGCTGACCTGCAAACTGCGGCATTTGGGGCACAGGTCCCTGGCCCATCTGCGGACCATAGCCCGCCATCTGTGCGTGAGCATACCTAGGGCTGTTCTGCACACTGCCAGGTCCGCCAGGGTATTGCATCCTGTGATCGAATTGCTGGCCATGTTGACTACCTTGATGACCGAAGAAAGGAGGCCGCTGACCAGGGCTAGGAAGAGGCGTGTGTCCATGATGCTGAGGATGCTGTGGAAGCTGGTGCTGCATGTGAATGCCGGCCGGGATGGGCGTTGCTCGTGGCGTAGGGCCTTGGCTGTGTATGCGCGGCTTTGGGAAGGCGTCCAAGAAAGACTTGTTTTCGAACTCCTTCGCCACTGGCCAGGTCGGTGGAGTGCGAAATGGCTGAGGGATGCCGTTGATAAAGCTCTTCTTGTGATCCGCTGGATAGTCAGCTGTCAATAGCCTCTTGATGGTGTCGCAGTCGACATTGACGTCCCGCTTAGGCATGTCACTCTTGTTATCCTTCTCATCAAAAAACGTCGCATTCGTCTCTGGCGCTGGTGCGCTGATTGGGATGCGCTGCGGACTGGGCGATGCACCCGATGGGGTAAAGCTGCTAACACCAGGCGTGAACTTGAACTCCTTGGCGTTTACATTGTAGCGAGTGTTTGTTGCCGATGTGGCAGAAGCCGGACTCAGCGGCCCATTATCGCGTGCCATGGGCCCGGTAGGAATACGAATGTCTGCTGGCAAAGGCTGTGTTTGAGGGCCCATACCAGGCTGTCGGCCCATGTAAGGTATGTTCTGGCCTCGTGGTGGTGCAAAGCCGCGAGGTGAAGTTAGCGACGGTCCACCGCGAAGGTTCTGGGACACGCGAGTACGTGAGTGTTGCAGTGAGAGCGACGTCTGCGAGTCAATAGCGGGCTGCGGCTGCTTCTGTGGTGAAGGTGTCGCAGATGCCCTCTCTTTCTCTCGTTCCTTCGCGCGTACCTCCTCTTGGAGTGCAGAGCTTTCGGCTTTACGCTTGATCTCAGCCTGCTTCTCATGATCTTTGGCCAATATTGGCACAAGATCGTCTGGCACGCGACTCTTCAGCTTGAAGTTCTCGGCGAACTTCTTGAGATCGTTGATCTTGACGTTCTTCTCCAGCTTCTTGGCCATGCGTTGCTGCTCTCTCGCTTGATGCATCCGAAGCTTCTCGTTGTTCGCAAATTGCTTGAAGGCGTCGGCGGTCCCTCGCACATGGTCTTCTGTAGTATTCTCGGGCCTTTTTGCAGCTTCAGGTGTCTGGGACGTCGAAGCCACACTGTCATTGGCAATCTCTGCCGCTTCCGGCTTCATGCTACTCGGCGTCGTGACTGATTCAGGGGTGCGCGAGGGCTCGATCACCGTCGGCGCAGCAGCAGCAGCAGCAGCAGCAGGTGCAGGCTTCTCCAGCGAGATGATCGCAGGATCGTACGGCGCTCCAGGAACAGTCGGGACGTTCGTGAGCGGCCTTCGAGATGGTGGCACATATGACCCAGCAGCACCTTTCAGCAACACCGGCGCCTCCCGCCTCACTCCCGAGTACTTGTCCTCTTCATCGAGTCCATCTCCTTCGTCGACAGTCTGACCGCGCTCTTCCGCAACATGCGAGTTCATGGCGGTGGACTTGAATATCTCACGCTCGATCCTCTCTGCCTGCGCTGCAAGTCGCGCATACTCTGGTCGACTTCGATCGATGGTCGTTGTGTACTCATCTTCATCGTAGGTAGTCTGCGTGCCGAACTTCTCTTCGTTCACCGCGAACTGGTCCCATTTGGTGTCTCCAGAGCTCTCGAGCGCCATATCGTCCAAGCTCATCTCAATGCCGCCCGACCAAGGTTGTAGCTCTCGCTCAATTGGCCTGTCGCGGTTACGAATGGAGATCTCGGTATCTGTCCGGAAAGACGATGCTGCGGAGCCTAGTGACGTCGCATTAGCTTCGTGTGGCCTTGGTAGCTGAGCAAGGATCGTACCATTCTGCGTCGGCGCGCTTGCGAGGACGACCTCCGACACCGCTAGATCAATGGTGTCGTGCACATCGAAAGTCATAATATGATCCTCCCCGTCACCAATGTACTCGTCTGGCAGAGCTCTCTCGCCATTGACTTGCTGACTGCTCGGAAGCCGGGTGCGTTTCGCCATTTTGAGGACGTAGACGCTCTTACTGGCAGCCTCGAGTGATGCCCCGCTGAAGACTCCACTAAATTGCTCGCCGTTCTTGAGTGTAAGTGTAGCATCGGTGCCCTAGATAGCAGTCAGTGACAGTGTTCACCGAGGTCGCTCCGATGTGCGAATAGTCATGGACTCAACATACTGTACTATGGGCCAAAAGGAACAGCAGCCGGTCATGAGCATGCTGTTCGATGTTCGTGTCTGCTGGTGCTCCAGCTGGAGACTGGGGTGGCAGCTTCGGCAATGGCTTCTCGGTGCCGTCGTGCAAACTCGACTGATTGCTAGTTCGCTGTGTGATGGGATTGGGACCTTGCCAGGCCTTTGGTGTTTGTGAGGTTTGCTTTCTGTGACCCATGCTGTTAGTACATGTCTCAACCTTGAGATTGACTGCAATTGAGTTTCGTTTGGACGATATCCTCGAAGTGAGCACGTGCACAGTTGGATCGATGCCCAGACGTGATTGAGGACGCTTGAAGACGGTAGGTGCTGTGGTGCTAAGCTAGAGCAACTCACTTGTTCTGCCCGTCTACTGGACTGGCAGCTTGCTTGCGTGTGCCTTCCAGCGCCCTGCCATTGCTTCCGCTCTTCGACTGCTGCGGCTTGCTACCTGAAGCCTTTCCCGAGTTGTCTCCGTTCATGGTAGCAGCAGACATATTCGCAAGTGGGTGTTGAGTTTGTGCGACGAGTCGATCCTGACCGTCAATTCTCGCCTATATTGGCGATGATGGCGCGTGGGCAAGCTGCCCGTTGCAGTCGTGCAATGCTCTCCCAGGACCTCCTCAGTAGAGCAACGCCGGCGCTGATGCAGAAGGGGAAAGTAGGAGGTGGGTGCACAGAAGCGTAGAGAAGAGGGGAGAAGATCACACCAGACGGCCAGTGTCGAGGTCGCCGCGAGCAGTGGACGGGGGGGCGAGGTGTGAGGTGAGGTCGCGGTCGAGATTCACGACAAGCGGAGGTGTCTTGCGTGAGAGCAGACGTACCAGCCACGACGCTAGTGAGCACTTAGGTTTAGGTTCGTGCCGTACGGTCGAGAAGGTCGCCGGTCGGCATCTGTGCGACATGCATTGCGTGCAGCGCGAGAGTACAATGTCAACAACGAGGTGGAACTGGATGTGTGAGTCTTGAGGGTATATAGTGGTCGTTGTGCTCGTTGATCGAGTGAGAGATAACCCTACGAGATACTGTATGGAAAGGACATACAATCTACCTCATCTTGGCCTCGATCCTCTCGCTAAACGTCGGGCGATTCGGCACGTCAAGCCTCACTCTTGCTACTGGGCCGTCCTGCAGAGGATCATCCACACGGGGGGCTGCATACAGTACTCATCCGCATGCCCTGCGACTCGGTGGTGTCGCCTTGTTGTGATCGGTGGCCATGTCTGGATTCGTAAAAGTGGTCCCTTCCTTGTTGATACTGCTGTCGCGAAAGGCATAGCTCTTGGCAGAGCAGCACACCTGGATCGGCACCCGATCACGCGCACGCGAGCCCACGAGATCGCTCTTGGACTGTCTCATGCTGCCATAGGGCGGGATTCTCAAGACATCACCTTCCTTTAGATAGTGTTTGGATTACACGAGGAATCGTCGCTGTTCGGAAGCCAACCACCGCTCCGTTCTGGGGAACCACAATCAGACCCGCGCCAATATGGCGTCCACCGAGGAAGCGCAGCGGGCGAGTGGGGGTTCTGCGAATAGTCGATCGTCTGGAAGTAGTCGGCGACAACAGAATGTAAGCAGCCTCCCAACACCAGATGAGCGGCGGCGCGAAGGCACAAGCTCTTGCTGGATCATCGACTGACTCTACAAAGCCCCAGCAGCAGCTGTCCACGATCGAGAAATCGGTGACCCACCTCTTGGTCGCCACCAAGCAACTGTTGGAGACTCTCACCATGTGGTCGCGAGGAAGCGCAACAGAAGCAGAGGTATCAGATGTCTACGTAAGATTGGGGTACGAGTTCAACATAGCATGTCGAGCTTTCAACGCAATCGGTGTCGAAACCACCGACCTTGGACCCGTGCCAGATTTACTGCGCGCCATATTGGAGGATACGCTCAGTCAAGAGGCGAGCCAGGCTAGCTTGGACAAATTCCTTCCGCGGATTCGTGATATTATCATAAATCTCTTGCATGGATTGAAGAAAAAGCAACAGAGGCTACGGCAGAAGCATGGCAAGGAGGGTGGAGACACGAGACCGCCGAGACAAGGGTCGACTGCGAGCACCACAAGCTTGGAAACGAGCTTGACACAGCAACTGGAGGATGTGCCATCACGGACTTCGAGCAGTCGGACATATGCACAGAGACAAGGAAGTGGAGAGGCAGCGGCGCAGGATCTGCCACCACGGACAACGAGTGCTACAGATCGATCTTCACCGCGGCGGCACAACCTCAGTCCACAAGGCAGTTTGCACCAGCGCGGTACGAGTCGGGATACCTCCTCTTCTTCACTGTCAAGTGGAGCGATGCAGAACATACCAGTCATCGCGCCGTACCCGGACAATGACACCATGCCCACGACCCAAGTGTATCCTCCAGATGAAGCATCTCCGGAACCACCTCCGCCTCCGCCAAAGCAGAACGACGCCTTGATGGCATTACAAGGTCGAGGTGACCTCGAGCGACGAGCGTCACGACGTTTCTCAGCATACCAAATACAGAAGCACCTGGGTCCCTCAGCGAATGGTATAGGAGCAATACCGCCAGCGCAGCACTCGCCAGTCCCGAATAGAGGTCGGGACGTGCGAGAATCGATGAACGCAGTCAGATCCAGAGGCAGTGTGATGGTGCACAATCGAACAAAGTCAAGAACGGGTGCGGCAGGCTACGAGCCAAGCCCGTCGAGAATGCAGCGTGACGTGAGGAGGATCACCGAGGAGTCGATGCCCGACTTGTCACCTCCGAAGCAGCCTGCTACGCAAGAACTGGACAGTCCCATGGTGAAGACGCCGGAGGATAAGCTCGGCTCGTATCCTTTTCCAGACACAAATGGGCCTGCACATAACATTGGCGCAACGTTGAATGGCCCAGTCAACGATATATACGTACCATCTAGCTACGAAAGTCCCGCGCCTGTGGTAGAAGATCGACCACCACCCGCGCCTGCACGGAGTAACTCACGACGCGATCCTCAGACTACGCCGCCACAGTCGCAGTATATAGCTGAGAGCTCTCCTCAGCCTGGGAAGGAGCTCACTCTCTTCCTGCAGTACAAAAGCAAGATCAAGAAGTTCGTACTGCCCGACGGTGGTGATCTGAGCATACCACGATTGCAACTAGCATTCATCGAGAAGTTTGCATGGAACACGCACAACAACGGCGTCGATCTCCCAGATATCTACATCCAAGACACAGTCTCCGGCGTGCGCCATGAGCTCGAGGACCTTACAGACATCAAAGAACGCAGCGTCCTGGTCCTCAACGTCGAGGCCCTCGACGAAGTAAAGCGTCACATAGACGACGGCATAGGCGGTCTTCGCAGGATTGTCGAAGGAATCAAGACGTCGGTAGAAACTCAACAGACCACAATCCAGCAAGTCTCAGACCAGCAACAAGAAACCGCAAAAGCCGTCACCACAATAGCAACCACAGCGCCAATCCGCAGCTCCGGCCCACCCACGACCTCAACATCCGGCACCATCACACCCTCCCGCACTCCTTCTCTCCGCGCCTCCCCCAGCCACCTCACAGAGCTGCAATCCCTCCGCCGCGACCTCGCCATCATCCGCCAAACTTACACCTCCTTCGTCAGCGACCTGAACAGCAACATGACTCTCATCCGCTCCAAAGCCACAACCCTTCGCTCCACAGCCGAACGCGCCGCGATCCCTGACGTAGCCTCTGGCTCCGGCCGCGCTTACGTCAACACTGGTAAAGGTAGTCTCGGCGCCGACAGCGAGAAGATCGTGAACCGCGTCGACGATTTACAGGATCTCGTCGAAGACCTCCGTAAAGACGTCGTAACGCGGGGCGTCCGGCCGTTGCCGCGGCAGCTGGAGAGTGTTAGTAAGGACATCAGTCTGGCTACTTCGGACCTTAAGAAAATGCAAGAGTACTTGAAGAGGGAGAAGCCGGTATGGACGAAGATCTGGGAGAAGGAGTTGCAAGTTGTTTGCGATGACCGAGACTTCCTTACTAATCAAGAAGATCTTGCCGTGGATCTTGAGGCTGATCTGGAGCAAGCGGCCGCAACGTTCGAGTTGGTTGAGATGGCGACCAAAGCGCAGAATCTGGCGCAGCAAGGCACCGCTGGCGCAAACGGCGTTGTACCGGGTCAAGCCGCACTTCGGAGCTCATCCCGAACTCTCGGACTCGACGGTGGCGACCCGCAGAAAGCCAAAGACGGTGTCTTGGGTGAAGTCCGCGCCCTTCAGCCCAACCACGAAAGCCGACTCGAAGCCATCGAACGCGCGGAGAAAGCCCGCCAACGCGAGCTAGAGAGCAGACAAGGCGGGGAGTTTCAGAAGGAACTTGGCAATTTCGTCGAAGAGGGTAAACTCAAGAAGAGCGGTGGTGTGGAGGAAGTCGAGCGCGTGCGCTTACTTCGTGAAGATCGGGCGAGGAAGGAGAATTTCAGGTTGTTGGAGGAGAGAGATCGGCTGAAGGCGGAGAAGCAAGCGAGAGAGGCGGCTGCAGCTGCGGCTGCTAGTGGAAAGGTGGAGGGCGAGGGAAGAGAAGAGGGGGCGTTGGAGGTGCCGGTGCTGCTGGAGGGGGAGAGGACTAGTAGTCCTGAGAGTGGGTTTGTGGATGCGAAGGAGGAGGTTGGGACGCCGGGAGAGGGGCCGGTGTAAGATTGTGAGGAGAGGGGAAAGAGATGTTGGAGTATGTACTTGTAATGTTTGATTACCGTCGAGAATCCTCCGTCTGGCCGGCTCTCATCCTGTCTCGTCGCCGCTCACACGTCTGCTTGGCGTCTGCTGGTCCGAGCTCATTTATACATAAACGCCAATCCGATGCATCTCCCTTCCTGACACACACCTACACCCCATGCTCTGCTCAGATCCACCTATATCACTGATCTTGTTCGCCTCGGCGATCACGGCAACGATCTACTCTAACCAAGCCTTGGCCGAGTCTCGGCCTGCTGTACGCTACATCAGTATTGATGTTGGTCACGCGGGCCGATCAGAAGAATGGGCGTGAGGGGTCAGAGCTATGCAGTGGCAGCTTCCCAGCAGAAAAGTATGAGAGGTTGAAATGACACGCTGCTTCGGCGTTGCTCGTAGGACTACTCACGTGTGCATGTGTTGAGCCAAGTGGTGGGTCCGAGGGAGTTGTGTTTCTTCTTTCTCATTAATGTAACCATCTTTCTCTGATCTGCGATACCCAACAACAGAGAGATATCGGGGAGCGCAACACTATTGACCACACCCAGCTCTCGAGCTACCCACCACCACCGCCCCTCGCCACAATGGCCGACCACAGCAAGCCCAATTCAACCCACACCGAACACGCCGATCCCACTCCCGACCACGAAGGCGCCCTCCTCTCCGTCCTAACCCTCGCCTCCCTCTACAGCACCACCGTCGAAGCCTTCGGCCTCATCCGCGCAGCCGGAAAATGGTCTCACGACGAGCAGCTCCTGCTAACCCGCCTGGGAATCCAGCAAGCCCGGCTGCTAACCTGGGGTGACGCGCTCGGCATAGCCTCCCCGCCTAAAAGTGTTACGACGAGCGCGGTGCCGAAACATCCTTCAGCCGCGTATCCGGATCTGACGGAGCCGACGTTCTTCACGCCGCGGGATCCGAGGCTGGATGAGGAGGGTGTGAGGGAGGCAGTAGAGGGCGCGCTGAACGCGATTGTAGACAGGAGCAGTCATTTGACGCGGGAGGAAATGATGGACAAATTCGGCTTGAAGCCGCCGAAGAAGCTGACGGGACATGTCTATCAACCCGCCCTCGACACCACACGTCTCGAGGGCTTCAGGGAAAAGTACGAGTTACTGAAAGAAGTCGCGGAGACGTACGCGGGCCTACAGACGACGCAGCGGAGTGCTAGTATCACCCTGCCTTCCGCGTGGATTATCAGCGATGGGGTGCGGTTTGCGGAGTTTCTGCGCTTGACGCAGGAGAAGATCGATTCGCTTGTGGAGTTGCTTGGGGTCAAGGACGCGGTTGATAGGGGGTTGAAAATGGATATTAGGGGGTTTGGGTGGCATTTGACTGCAGATCGCACGAGGATCGCGCAGGATGTTAGTAAGCTTAGGCTTATCATGGAGGCTTGCGAGGGGGATTACCCGGAGTATCTTGGGGCTGTGGATCAGGCGTTGGTCAATATTGACCGCGAAGAACGGGAACGATACATGCCCTCCCCCTTCGCGAAGCCCAAGCCAGCGCCCGCTGCCGCGCCTGTGGCTCCCGCGAACTCCTCCCCGGCTTTTACGAAAGCTGTGGAGGGGAGTAATGGGAGTGCGAATGGGAGTGGACATACTGCTGGCCATCAAGCTCACGCAGCAGGCGCCAAGCGGCCCTCGATCTTCGGTCGCCTCTTCCGAAAGTCCAGCTCCCAGGTCCCCAAATCGAATCACCACCGCGCCTCCACACCCTCGAATCTAAATCCTACGACCCAACTCCCAGACCGCTCGCTCTCGGACGCCGGGCCACACGATCCTAGGTATGATGAACACCATGACGAGGAGCCGTTGGTGCGGGAACGGAGTAAGAGCGTCGGCGATATATATGATTTGGGGGAGTATCAGAAAGCTGGTGGCGAGCATGGGGAGGAGCTGGGGAGGGTGGAGACTTATGCTACTGTTAGTGCGGGGAGTGAAGATGGGGGAGGAGGGGAGGTGGGGAAGATGATTAGTAGGCATGATCAGTATAGGGGGATTGGGAGGGTGGAGACTAGGGAGGTGAGGTAATGGCCTGGATGGGTAGTAATGAGCGTGTGTGTTGGATATGGAAGGGGGGATCGTGAGGAGGTAACGGAGGACTGGTGATTTGGTTATACCCCTTTTGCAAGCGTTTCAATCAAAGGAACAGTTTTTACGAAAGCGCAGCAGTCTAGTAGTTTTATCTCGCTACCTCCGCGTCCTGCATAGTCCCAAGGGTCTTGTGCTACTACGGAGTCCATCTCGAGGATGCTCCGTCTCGCCAAACACCATGGAAAACATAGCCCGGCGTTCGCGATCGCTAAATCTAACACTCATTCGTGTTTCTCTACTCCGCGGTGCAGGAGAATCTTGCCATCACCGTGCGATAGATCGATGCATATGTATGGAGAGCGCAGCTTGGTGGATCCTGGTTTTGCACAGAGCAAAAGCGCCATGACCCAGGATTGTACAGGAAGTGATTGAAGATTGTCAGAAAGCTGTAATGAAGAGATTGACTTACCACTTCAAATCTATCACTCCGTCCACAGGACGCGTATCCTCAACGCCGTCCATCGGGTTATCGATGCCAGCATCGACTCGTAACGGCTCGACCGCTTCAATCCCCCCCTCCGTGTCAACAACAGCCGGCGGATAAACAACAGCATTTTCATCATCGTGCCCCAGTCTCGCCCACTCAGCCTGACTAACCCCATTCGCAGTATCGAAATACTGTCTGCCACTCGGTAACGCCCACCGGCCTCGACTATAGCTCCTCGACCGCCTACCCATCTCAGTCATAGTCTTACCACTCTTGCCCCAGTTGTCGTGCACGTTCCAATGTACTGTTCGACCCTGGGGCAGGCGTGGAGCGCCGAATTGCACGCGTTTCGATGTGCTGGGGAGGTAGGTGTCTTCGACTTGCTGCTGACTCGGGATCAATACCGCGCCTACATGGTCGAGTGTAGGGTAAGCCGGATCATCAAACTCCTCATGGCAAATCTCAGCATTCGCCAACGCAGTCGCAATCTGAACATACTCCCTCCTTAGATTCCACGCCTTCTGGCCAGCGGCGAGCTTAGCTGCTGCGTCTGTGCTCGTATCTGTTAGGCTCTTTCGATAGGTGGAGGCGTCTATGTAGGCGGGACGAACTTTGTTGTACATCGCTACGAGCTCTTGGTGCTCGAGGCAGGAGTGGCAGAAGGAGATTGAAGGGGAGAATGAGGTTGTGTAGCCTGGGGGAGGGGTGAAGTGGTAGGAGACCATGTGCTGGCAGGTTGAGGCGAGGATGATGTGCATGGCTGGAAAGGGGGACTGGCTTGCAGTCGCGTGGGTCGTTGATGAGGGGACTCACCTGCTGGGGACTTTGCGCAGGGGAAATGCGAGAGGGACTTACGGGAGTCAAGGAGACTCGATGGTGCTGCTGATGAGACGAGAGATGAGCGCAGTCGGACGACAAAGAGCATCAGCTGAAGACAAGGCATTGTTGGAAGGTGATGGAAGGGAGTGCCGAGTGTCATTCCTGATCCGGCTTGTCATGGAAATGGCGTTGCTTTGTTCGATACCACGCACCTCAAATCCTCGTCTCCACTCGCGACACGGACTACCACCACTTCTCCGGGCATCTGTCATGTCTGAAGCGCTCAGATAACTTCAGCTGCGATCGTGATGCAGTGGACGCTTGTGCCTTGGAGAGACGCAGATTGGGCAAACGTACAGTGGAGCACCGCATCTCTCTCATCTGGGCTGATGTTACGCTTCTGCTGTCATGGGTGCTTCAATGGGAGCACAGAAGCCTTGCAGACTCTGTGGAAAGCGAAGCCAGGTCTTGCGGTAGATGAGCACATTCTTGGGGGTTCATACAGGTGAACGTAATGTCGGACTTCCTCACTGACCGGGCTGTGTGAGGGCTTAACGCAGTCGATGGATATAGCATGCACTGGCGGAGAATAGTCACCATGCATCCTTTATGTGACTTGCGAAGCTCGCATGTAGTTCATCCACTCCGATGGGTCCTGCTCGCTCGATTACACTTCCACTTCCAACCCCTTGCACTGCCCACCGCCGCAAGCATGCGAGCGTCCATCGTGAATGCACACTTGAGATTGTCGAGTACCGTTAGAAACTCTACCGTGGATCGAGGCGGCCATGACCCACACGCTGAAATGTGAAAGCTTTGCAACTGGGCTCCGTGATTGGGTTGCTCCAGGAAACGTCGTATCGAGTCCAGGAAGATCTCGCTATCGTGCAACCCATAGCCGATCGATACAATACTCATTTCTAGATGGCGTAGGTGCGCGAGGAATGGACAGTCTGCGATCGACCACGAGCGCCCGTTTTTACGTGGCGATAGAGCCGCCCAAAGCTTCGTCAGCAGTCGCGTGTCAACTTTGTACGCTTTGCCTTCGAGGTTGGCCTCGACTATAGGGCCTGCTTCATGCCGAATCTGCTTGCATGTTCGCAGGAGGAAGGTGAGTGTTGGCAGCAGAACGGACGTTGGCTGTCTCGTCCATATTTCCGCTGATGTTTCTGGGACGATTAAAGTCACCACGCTTCTGTCGCAATCAGGTGGAGTTCTGTTGTCGTGTTTGTTGAGAAGGTGGTCGTAAACTTGTAGACGGGTCTCTGGAGGAATCTCGAGAAGGCGACAGCGTCGCTTAGTGGCGACCGTGTTGTCCCTGGTCATGTCTGTGATGTTGTCCTGCACTGCGGGAATCTGTAACGATGTGTGATTGAGGGAATATATCTGACAACCTCGCTGACTTGATGCGAGGCGCAATCAAAAGGCTGTGAAGGCGCTAGTGACTGGGACGGCGAGTCTGTACTCACTGTGACAAGGAAGGCTCGACTGATACTTCGAATTCGTCGCTGTGTAAGCTCTCATGCTAGGCATGAACTTTTGTTGTCACCTCCCCTTCCGGCTTCCAATCCCTCGGCCCAGACCCATGTGTCAGATCGAGGCACCCTCGTCAACTCAGGACCGAGGATTACCTCTATGTGTACCCACGCCAAACAGATTTGGTGGGAACGACAGATGGAGGAATCGCTATATCCACAAGGACGGCTCATCTCACGTTTGCAGTAGTGCCGAGACGTAATGCTACGTTTCGGCTTACGAAGCACTAGCCACGTGTCGCTCTCCTGGAGAAGCGGAAATAAGACTATGTGCAAGCGAGAGCTCTGGATATCCGAAGCGGAACCCAGCCATGAGTCGAGTTCAGTCGATGTCCGCCAGATTCCAGATAGTCGTTCAAGGAAGCTCTGTCCGGCTCCATCGTGAAGACATATCTGATCTGATCGAGCACCTTGAGTGTCTTTCTCATTTCGTTTCGAGGCCAACAAGTAGCCATGCCGGTGATATGGAGTGTCTCCAGTTCCATACGGTAATCGATAGCGTTCGGAGTGTTCTCCAACGATCTTGAGCGGTGAATTCCGTCTGGTCCTCGCATGTCATAGCCTAGCAGGCAGAGATGAAACTGCAATCGTCGAACGTGCCGCAACAGAGGACAATCGCGCACAGGCCAATGCCGAGCGCATATATATGTCCCCATCCAACTCATGCTAGACACATTCACAGAGACGATAAACCTTGCTTTCCAAATCGGATGTGATGAGCGGTTCGGCTTCCTTGAAGATGGTGCTGCAAGTTCGAGGAACGAACGCTAGTGGTGCCAGCAAGTCTTCACTTCTATGACACTACCGTATCACTTGCCCAACGCAGTCGTCGACTGGAAGGATGATCTTGCCCTTCTCTTGCGCCCACTTTGAGATTCGCTTTGCTCGGGATGATCCACTGGGATGATCCAGAGGTAGTGGCCTTTGCAGATAGCCAGTGCAACCGAGCAGACGGCTGTAGATGAGCAGGCGAAGCTTAGGAGGAAGTTCGAGTAGGTAGCATCTTGAGCTAGTGATCTGTCTCTCAGCCCTCCCGACATCATCTGGCGAGTCGGCCATTTTGACGAAGGGAAACGGAAGATTGCTTTGATGATACTAGATGTTGTGTGTCAATGCTGTATGACACAAGTCGTGATGTGTTGAGTCGAAATGTTGGAGGGAACAGCGGCTGACACGCGATCAACTGAACAGCGTCACAAGCCAGTCCTTCACTGCCGCTACTTCACTTGTCCTTCTCTCTATCCTTCAGTCCATCCACACCTTGACCCCATGCACCAGCTTTCGGCCCATACTTCACCATGCCCCATGCATGTGCCAGTGAGAACTTAGGCGGAGGCTCCGTCGCGGTCCTGAAAGGGCTCGTGCTCACATGTCTGAAGCTTCTCTCATCTCTACTGTCATCCTCAATAGCATCACCCATCGCTGCATCAGTCACCCTTACATCACTCACAAGACTTGGCGACGATTTGGCAACTTCACTCGCAGCCCGTTCCCATCGTCGCACATCAGCGGGCAGGGGTCGGTGCCAATCCACTTCATCTCTGGCCCACCAACGTGATCCGCACATCTCCCACAGTCGACTTTGGGCACGTTTGTAGGCGAAACGCTCATCCTCACCAGTGAAAGCACCGGTCTTGGTGAAGTTCGGCCGACGCCGGACTTCGTCTGGATCTATGGGCGGACGTTCGAGCTCTGAGTCCGTGCGACCGAAAGACCGCCCCCATGGCTTGCGTTGTGGCTTGTTTGGCGGGTCGTCCTCGAGTGCATCTGCATTCAGTAAACCGGCGAAGCGGGCATGGGTGTAGTTCGGCTCTGGATCGGGCTCAGGCTCTGCATAGTCCGGGTTGGCTGACAAAATATTGGGTCTGAATGGCGCGGTAGCATCTTGGTACACTTCTGAGATCGTCTCGGCATAGGTAGCGTCGCCATTTTCGGCATTGTCAGATGTATGCTCAGGGAAGAAGATGTCGTCCGGTCCTGCTGCAGCTGTGATGAAGAGTTTGCAGCGACATTCGTAGAGCGCATCAAGCAGGGTGATGAAGCGGCGGGCTTCATTCTTCATTAGCCAGGTGAGAACAGGCACATCAGTGAGCACCATGGTGTGGTAGGTGGAAGCCAATGTGATATAGTCAGCAGGTCCCAGAGTAGTCCGACAGAGCTCGTCGAATGTCCAGCAAGTCACGCCAGTGTATGATCGAGGAACGGGGATGAGTCGGCCGTAGACTGTCAGGGCAGATGGCTGCCATGGCACGTCTTGCAGCGTCGGATAATCAACTGCATCCTGTAACGCAGCGGTCAAAGTGCCGTCAGTATCTGTACCTGTCACTACAAAATTTGACGGGAGCGCCGCAGTCTCCTCTTCTACTTTCACTGCATCGTCATTCTCAGCAGCCTCAACAGTGGGCCAGCCAGGCATTCCGACACTATGCTGCAGATCTTCATGCCCATCAGCTCTCCACTCCTGCTCGACGTCCACGGACTTTCTACTCGCAGCGCTCTTCGCGCTCTTCGCGCTCTCAATGCGTCTGTAATCCTTAGCGCCCTCCATCTCCCAGACCTCGCACCTCGCCTTCAGCACGTCCAAGAACCCCGCGAATTCGGTTTGCCCAGCAAACATCTTGTCTCCCCTACTTGCGCTCTTCCGTCTGCCAAGACCCATGCCCCATATACCTGTTGAAGCATCCGGCGCAGGGGCAGGGAAGTCCATACCGGCCGCCTTCGCCAGCTCCTCCGGCATGCGGTTCGAAGTCGCGATCAGTACACCGCCGAGTTGAAAGAAGCTAGTCATGAGGTTCGTCATGATCTTACTTGCAGCTCGATCCGGTAATTGGAATTCATCAAGGAACAGGATCGGACTCGTCTCGATCATGTCCCTCGCTAGGTACAGCATCGAGTGATCACCTCCGTCATCGATTCCAGGCACTTGCCTCGACTTTCGCAGTGCTTCGAGCTTGGCAAATGTCTCCAGCATGAACGTATTGAAGTGCCAACGTCGCTTCTTGCTGTTCGGCAGGCAGTCCGCAAAGAGGTCGACGAGCATGGACTTGCCAGTACCTACTTCGCCATGAAGCATCAAGCCTTTCGGGGAGTCCATTGCAAGGGCTCCTTCGCTGGAGGTCAGCTTCCGGGTAAGAGCCAGAGTATCTCTGCCCAGGGAGGCAGAGAACATTGAACTCCACGACTCTCGTCTCGAAGGTCCATCTTGCCCAGAACTGGCCTTGACAGCGCGTGAAATCTGCTCTAGACGCTTGCAGTACTCGATCTGGGGCTCGTAGTCTTTAAGTCGCTCATATAGCTTTTGCAAATGCAAGGCCAACCGATGCTGTGCTGGGTCCTGTCGGATCGCCTTTGTCGCTGTCAAGGCTCTGTACTTTACGAGTGGATCCGTGATGGCTAAGCCCCTGGAAGCAGTGGCAGACATGGGATCCTTCTGTAACGACTGCGTCTGTGATCTCTACGGGGCTACGACATGCCACGAGCATTGATGAACTGTCGTCAAAAGGCCAGGCCTCGGCAGACATTGGATGCCGTCATGTGTTCTAATCGGGCAAGTAACGCGGTTGTTGTGTCCATCAAGGTCCCTTTGCCTTCCCTTGCACCTTTGCTACAGTTCCACGCATGATTGACTGTCATGTTTGACGAAGAGCAAGTGTGCAGCGCGTCAGACGTAAGAGGGCAAAGTCCCAAACACTGACCAAGAAACCGTTCTGCCCGCGCTATCGAGCAAGCTCCGCATCCTCCCAGTCATACTCTTTCAAATGTCTCTCTCTGTTCGGGTAGAGCGCTTCGCTATGCAGGCCATGTAAGACTGGATTCTTGTAGTGGTTTCTTTCATTTTCTCATACGAATGTCGACCTCTCATCAAGCCAAGCCGCTCCACCCCAACGAGGCCTGTGCTGTGGCAACAGACCGTAGCACTGAACCGCTGCTACGAGCATTATTAGGTACTGCCTGAGCGATATGACCTCACCGACAAGCGCTCATGACCCCTCTACAGGATGCGAAGTCATGAATGAAGGAATTCTTGCGCTACAACGCCGGTGCAGCACAGAAGACTCTCTACATACTACTTTCCGCCTGTCGGTATTGAACTTAGTCCGGACCCAGACCAGCCATGGACAACTCACACGAACCTACACGTACCTGCAGTGGACGCAGTTCAATAGTGCGATGATGCCTCAGACCACCTGATTGACTCCCTGAGCAAACAGAGGCTCGTTGCTGAGCTTCCCCGCTGCCGCGCCACGCAGCTGCAGTACAAGATACATCTCACCACCTCAAACCACCAACTGCACCAAGTGACCTCAAACGCTCCTCGCTTCTGGCAGACTTGATTGCGGGGTGTCGGAAAGATGGGTTACGGCAATAACACCTTGAGCTCAACGCCATGGTGCGCGAAAGGCTTCCCTGACGTTCGCCTCGCCGTTCAAAAGAGCTGCTCGAGCCCAACCTCCTCGACAGCTCTCGCGACCGTTTCTCGTACCGTAAGAATATCTTCGAACCATTGTCAATTTTCTCGCAGACTCGGTCCTCGCACCAAACATTTCTTCATTCTAGCACACCATCTCAAGCTGTAACATGAAGGCACTCACCTATGATGGCAAAGGCAAGATCAAGGTCGTTGACAAGCCCAAGCCCGAGATCAAGAACGCAGATGAAGCCATTGTCAAGCTCCTTCGCACGACAATCTGTGGCACAGATCTCCACATCATCAAAGGAGATGTACCGACTTGTGAGCAAGGTCGCACGTTGGGCCACGAAGGCGTAGGCATCGTGGAGGACATTGGCAGTGAAGTCAAGGGCATCAAGAAAGGGGATAGAGTGCTCATTGGATGCATTACTGGCTGCGCGACCTGCTCGTTCTGCAAGCGGAGGTATGTTTGATCCATTGCCTTCCGGCCCAGGCCACTGTTCCCTTCTCTTCATCTCTAGCACATCTCCTGTGGATCTATCAACGCAGCCACAGCAGCCGGCCAGCAATATATGGCCGACGAGAGACCGTGCCGTGCGCGGAGGGATCACCTCATGTCCCACCGCTAGTTCTCACGGACTCAGTGTTACCATCCAACTCCTGCAGCTGCGTTGACAGCAGCATTAACCGTTCCCCAAGATTCTGGAGAAAGAGAGTCTCGCAACTGACCCTCCGCATAGTATGCAAGACCAATGCACCCACGGCGCTTGGGTCCTCGGCCACACAATCGACGGCACCCAAGCCGAACACGTCCGCATCCCCTTCGCCTCCAACAACCTCTTCCCCATCCCGCAGGGAGTCTCCGAGCGTAGTCTCCTCCTGTACTCCGACATCCTGCCCACGGGCCTTGAAGTCGGCGCGCTCCGCGGACAAGTTGTACCCGGCTCTACTGTCGCGATTGTAGGCGCTGGTCCCATCGGCCTCGCGTCAGCAATCGCAGCACGGCTCTACAGCCCAAAGAAGATCGTCTTCTTCGATCGCGATCAGTCGAGGCTGGATGTGGCGAAGAAGATGGGCGCAGATGAGGTGATCAACACGTCGAAGACTTCCGTGGAAGGCGTTAGGGCTATGGCGAAACAGCATTTCGGCGAAGTAGACGGCTTCGACGTCGTTATCGAAGCCGTCGGTGTCCCGGAAACCTTTCAGATGTGTCAGGATCTCGTTGGCATTGGGGGCAGAATTGCGAATGTGGGGGTTCATGGGGTGGGCGTGAAGTTGGATATTGACAGGTTGTGGCCGAGGAGTACTAGTAAGTCTTTCCTCTGTTGACGCGAGTCGTCGTTGGGATGAAAGGGAATTGTTGCTGACGGGAGGCGGATAGCTATTTCGATGGCGCTTGTGAGTACGCATACTATACCCATGCTGCTTGAATTAGCGGCGGCTGGGAAGCTGGACACGAGCGCGTTGATTACGCATGGTGAGTTTCTCCTGCGAGCGCTGAAACCTCCTGTGCTTCTACATGCTTGACCACGAGTGTGTGAACGGAATGCGAGTGTCGTCGAGAAGCCGCACAGCGATCGCGTGTATTCTTGTGCTGATACATTTCTCCCTCGCAGACTTCAAGTTCAATGAGATTGAGAAGGCATACGACATCTTTGGTCGCGCGGCGGAGACAAAGTCGCTGAAAGTGAATATTGAGTTTGATTGATGACGAAACCTGTGTAGAAGCAGTAGGTAGCGATTTAAGATGTATGAAGTCACTTTCCTTTGCGTAGCCAGAAGGAGGAGAACGCTTCCCGCGCTCCGTAAGAAGCGGGGATAGGATCTGCTTCTGAAGGTACTGCAGCGCGCCACTCAGCTCCTGATTGTCTACTCATGTGGGCGTTTTGGATGCGTCAATGTGGCCGCGCCTGCAAGCGGGCTGTGATATCCACCGTCTTCGGCTCTCTTGGACACTGAGCCGTCGATTTCGATGTATTAGCAACATCGTCTAGAAGCTCGTCTGGCCGCGTGACTACCGGGAGCACACTTCCCAAGAGCAGGTGAATCGCGTAGCGGATCCTTAGCACAGGTGCTCTTCCGTCTTCCTCGGACCATCGCCCACTCCTGTCAAGATGACCCTGCTTATTCCCTTCTGCAAGGTGTCCACAGACCCTGCGATGTTCTCCGGCACCTGCCCTGCTTTCTCTACCTTCTCCCCTCGACTCCCTTCCCAGCCCGTCTTCTCCCCAAGTATACCCCTGAACGTCCCTGCCACAACGGCCTCATCAGCGGCCAAATAGTAGACCACAGCGTTCGGCCCCGCATCAAAAGTGTACGCACACACTGTCCTGCCAGCCGTCTCGTTGATAGCTTGGCAAACTCGTACAGCAGCGCGGGACGTGTCGTTCATGTAGAAGATCGGCGGATCGGTGTCCAGACACGTCGCATGGAACGAATTCGAATCCCGTGTCGTCAGACTTGCGAACTTCTCGAAATCCTTCCCCCGTATCGCATCCTCCATCTCCTTCATCCGTTGCGGCACGATGGTCTCGGCCCTCGCTTTGAACAGCGCGCTCGTCCCAACAGTCGCCTGCATCCCCGCCGTACTGCTCACATCTTTCTTCTCCGCGCTCGCTACAAGGATCACAGCCCTCATCTCCGGCCAATGCTCCGCGGGCGCGACTTCATACGCCACGCTATCGCTGCCATCTGCTGCGGAGCCGTGGTTCCATCCTACATAGCCGCCAAACAGCGAGCGGCAAGCGGAGCCGGAACCCTGTCTTGCTATGCGGGAGAGTTCTGTGGGGGAGGCGGGGAGGGCGTAGAGGTTTGCTATGCTGCGGACTAGGGCTGCGAAACCGGCTGCGGAGGATGCAAGGCCGGCGGCTGTGGGGAAGTTGTTTTCGGAGACGATCTTCAGGGACAATGAGGCAAGCTGTGGGAGGGAAGTGTCTTTCGATTCGAGGTGTTTCCGTAGTTGGCGGAGCTCACGGAGGCAGGCTTGGGTGCGGGGCGTGGAGATGTCTTGAGGTTGGCCATTGAGGGTTAGGGTGTCGGATGTGAAGGAGGTACTGCAGGACGCTGTTGTGTGGGTGCGGAGGTCGTCTTGGGAAAGGGTTACGGAGAGGGAGGAGTTGGTGGGGAGATTGAGCTTCGTGTCGCGCTTGCCCCAGTATCTGATCGAGTATCTTAGCTATGTACTTGTGTGAAGGAGGGCGATAGCAGCATACTTTATGACTGCGATGTTGACTGGCGCAAAGGTGCTGGCACGGTATACCTTGCCGTCCGCCATAGTCTCGAGAATTGTGGTCTATCTGACTAGACTGATCCTCGAGCAGAAAAGAGTCCAAAGAGTCGATGTCAACTCTGCTCATGTCGCCAGATGTTTAGACGCACAAGGTTGCCGGGGACCTGCATTAGCTCCAGGTGTGGGCCGGCGCATGGAGATCTCCTAGCGTCATGCATGTGCCATGTGGATGCGAAACATGTGGAAGTCATCATCAATCATATCGGTAATACTCGCATCCTGTATTCTTATCTTTAGAACCCTGGATCAGCAAGATGAGACCCGAAGGCTCAGACCCCGATCTCAAGTGCCCAGTCGACCCCAAGACTCGCGAGAAATGGCTCGAAGCCGCCAAAGCAAAGAAAGCCCAAGGCCCAAAGACCTCCGCGCCGCTCCCCTCCACACCCTCTCCCTTGCAGCGCTACTCCCTCGACACCGGACGATGGCAGAGTGGATCCCAATCCTCGCCCACCAACTCCACAACACCACGCCGTCCCCGCGTCCTCACCCTAGACACCCACCGCGAGATCTCCACCATCCCCCGCGCCCTCCCCTCAGCAGACAAACCCCTCAACACCGCCGAACGCGCTGCCTTGCCTCCCGCAAACAGCGAAGCAGACAGTGGACAAGATAATGCATCGGGAAACTGGATATACCCTTCGCAAGAAATGTTCTTCGCGGCCATGAAGCGCAAAGGCCACGAAGCCAATCCCGCGGACATGAACTCCATCGTACCGATCCACAACGCCGTCAACGAGCGCGCGTGGACAGAGATCAAGAATTGGGAGCGCAGGCGAGGGAGTGAGGTGTGTGGCGGGCCGAAATTGGTTAGCTTCGCGGGGAACAGCAAGGCGTTGACGCCGAAGGCGAGGGTGATGGGGTGGATGGGGTATGAGGCGCCTTTTGATCGGCATGATTGGGTTGTGGATCGGTGTGGGACGAGGGTGGAGTATGTGATTGACTTCTACTCTGGGAAAGACGAGGGACTAAAGGGTAAGAGCTTGAGTTTCTACCTTGACGCGAGGCCGAAGGTGAATAGTTGGGCGGGGATCAGTACGAGGGTCTTGGGATCGCTGGGGATATGAGGCACTACTTGGGATGCTCCTTTCAATGCTGCTCTCGTGGGCGGACGGACAGGGGCGGCGACGATCATCGAGTAATCTACGACTACCACCACCAGTGCCCGCGCAAGATGAGCTCTTCGAATCCCCGCTGCTGGCGCCGGGCTTCTTCAAGATTCGCGCCAGCTCGTTCAGCCTCGGTCACGGGGCTGTGTTCGTCTGATACTTTGACTCTGCCTGCGCTGCTCGATGGATCAATAGCCGCTGTGTGGCTCGAGGCAGACCCCGTGGCTTCTCCGACCTCTACGCCGTCATCGTACGAGTGGATTCGACGCGGACTGCTCATCGCATTAGCCGCATCGGTAACTCCACTTCGTCGATTGCTTGGCGAGCTATCTCCGGACGCTGGGTCCTGGGTGTGCTGATGCAGCGACAGTGCTCGCACGCCATCGACTTCCTGGTCAGTCACAGCATCGTCAAACGCATGGAATCCATGCAAGTTGGGCGCAGATGGTGGGACACTTCCGCTCGGGTCTGGACCTCTGATTACAGACGTTGCGTCGAGCACTGGCGGTTCATCTAGCTGCGATGTAGAAATGTGCTCTTCCACAGTCACATCACCAAGACGATCGCCGGGTTGCTGACGGCAGAGAGGCGTTTCACGCTTTATCTTTCCGCGACTGGCGTCGGTTGAGGCCCACTTGGGAATTCGGGAGGCCAGTCCATGATCAGAAGACTAAATCGCAGGGCGCTGAAGTGCGGTCCTGATGAGAGCGAGCGAGAGTGTAGGTTACCTTGTACATATACCTGTAGGATCGCGACTCAAGCCCATCGGATGGCTTTTCGACCGTTTCACCCGATTGAGCGATCGATCCAGAGCCGCATGTCACTTCGCATCGGGTCCCCGGTGACATCCACGAACATTGTTAAAGAAAGGCTTACCGTCGTCAATGTTACCGATTGGCAATGACATGACGGACACCAACAGGATTTCATTCTCTTGTTCGTTGTAGAGTTCCATGTTGACTAACTTTGATTGCTACCTTATGCTATGCAGTTTGTTGTACAGAAGAAGTACTTACACGTAGGTAATCTTGGGCACCTGACGATCGGCAGTGAAGCTCGCTCCGGCGCCATCTGACTGCATCATAGTTGGTACACGATCTCTAGGTAATCGATCCCTAGAGTCCTGTTAACCATCGCCATGGGGCTCATTGTGAGGCTGTCGTCGGCCAGTCCGTGTACGCATATCGTCTTGCGGCAATCTAGTGATTGGCAACAAGCTGACGGGCGCCAGTGGCTGGCTATTGTCTTGTCCACTGTAGAGTTTCCGTGTTAGCCGTCCCTTGGTGTTCGCTTCGGGGATTTGCCTGAGGCATCTCACATGATTTCACCTCGTTGCCCACCCAAAAACCCTCAAACATCGCCCATTCGGTCACACTTCCCATCCTTCCTCTCGTATCCTGTCCAATCATGGCTTCACCTCCCAAGAAGCCCTCTGGCTTCTCCCTCTACGGCGACCTCCTCGACCCCTCCACCCCTCCCGCAGCAACAATCACCGGCGCGCCCGTCAAGTACGCCATGAAACCCTCATCGCCCCTCGACGGTGATGCGGCGGCTGCAGCGGCAGCGAAGAAGAAGAAAGACGGTAGAGTCGCTTGTCCACATTTACTGCCATGATCACCGTCAGCTCACTTGTGCGCCCAAGCATCTCTCAAGTTCCAGCCTGTCAGGCGTGCGCAGCAACCAGCAGCGAAAAGCAAAGGAAAGCCACCAGGATGGAGCAGCAGTAGCTCCACCATAGCCACACCAGCCAAGGGCCACCAGACCAGCTCCTCCGTTATCTCCGCTGAGGAGCCCGCGAGAGCGAAGTTCGAAGACTGGGTTGGGGATGAAGAAGAGGAGGTGTTTTTTGATCATCGACCTAAGGCTCCTAGGGGCGGGAAGAAGAGGAAGGGGAAGAAGGATGGAGGTGGGGGGTTTGAGGAGCAGGAGGTGGATTGGGAGAGGGTTTATGATCCGGCGAGGCCGAGTCATTTGGGTGCTTATAGGGGGAGTACGGAGCAGGAGGCCGAGAGGAGGGAGTGGAAGGAGTGGTTGTATTTGTGGGCTGAGCAGGGGCGGGCGAAAAGGCCGCGGAGAGATGATGGCGGGAAGAAGAAGGGGCAGATGGGTTTCGCGCCGCCCAGTGGGTTGAACTTCGCGCCTCCGTCTGGGATGAGCTTTGCGCCGCCGCCGATTGGAAGCGATGACAGAGCTGCTGGAGAGCGCATGGATGTTGATGATGATGACGACGAGTACCAGCCGAAGCTCGATGCGCCGGTCATGCCACCTCCACTCTCATCAGATCTGGATGCCGCTACAGGAGAGGATGCTTTCGCCCACCGGATGCGCCTAAGCGGCATAGCTGGTGCAGAGGATACACCGCCTCTGGCCCCACCTGTAGCATTTGCTCAAGCGCCACCTGCCATGGCCGCGCCTGCAGTCCCAGCACCTCCAAAGCCACAGCCACCAGCCGATGTCCTCGCGAAGCTCGCAGCAGCGAAAGCCAAGCTCGAAGCCGCGAAAGCAAAACACGAGGCCGATCGCGCACAGGCTGCAGCCCCACTTACAACGACTACCCACTCCCTCTCAGGGCCAGCCGTAGACTCCATCCTACCTCCTCCTCCGCCACCACCGCCCGAGGACCCAACCGGTTCCTCCATCTCCCGGGGCCCAGTCCTATACACCAGCCAATCGCAGGCACCTCCCGCAGAAGCAGCACCTCGCTCCAAAGCCCCCGGCCAAGCCGGGTTCGGCGCTCGCATGATGGCCAAGATGGGCTGGGAAAAAGGCCAAGGTCTCGGCGCGAAAGGTGAAGGCATCACTACAGCTCTCGTAGCTCAAGCTGAAAAGCGCAAGAAACGTGCAGACGCTTCTGGAGGCGGTTGGGCGCAGCCGCGGAATATGGGGAAGATCGTCGGCGGGAAGAGGAAAGCTGTGGAGAAGTTAGGGGATGATGACGGCGCGTTTGGGGCTATGAGTTATGTGGTCAAGTTGACAGGCATGTTGGAGGGGCTGGATGTGGATTGGGAGATGAGTGAGAATAATTTGATGCAGGAGATTGGTGAGGAGTTTGGGGGGAAGTATGGGAGTATTGAACGGGTGTTCATTTGGCGGGAAGCGCAAGGTGGGAAGGATGAGGTGTTCGTCAAGTTTACGAGCCAGTTGAGTGCGCTTAGGGCGGTCAATGCGACCGACGGCATGACTTTTGCCGAAAACGCTGTGCTGGCGCGGTTTTTCGATGATGGGAAGTTTGAGGCTGGGGAGTACGCTTGAGCCGACACCACTTACTTTCTCGCGCTGGCCGCTGGATTATGCTAGGCTGTACCTTCGCTTCTCCGAAAACTTCTCAACACTCCTGTGCTATTATATGCGCAGCTGCAACAGTGGATCACCATAATACCGTATCTATGAGAGCCTCAAGTCCTGGACAAAGACACTACTGCTCACTGCGTCCTCTCTCCGAAGTGAGGCATGCCATTCTCGCTCCTGCTGGTGCAGCTATAGTAGCACAGAAGCTTTCAGTTCTGGTTGGGGAAACCACGGAGGAACGAAGAGACACACGGAAATCAGACGTCTTCGGAGCTTTGCTGGCACTGAAGGTATCAATCACCGCCGTGCTGTTCCTGCTTGTTTCGTTGGCCTGCTACCTGAGCCACTTAACCTCAAACCTCTGGAACCCTCTCTAGCCTGCGGCTCGTTGTGGACATGCGGATATGGCCGAAGGTTTCCTGGGCTCCTGGACGACACTCACACCGCGCAGTGATGGACTCGGCTCTCGCGGACCAGGCTATGTTCCCTCAGACAAGGAAGATCTGGTCGTTGACCTCATTAGTGCGGCACGAGCAGCAAGGTCGGCTCAGATCTCGGCCTCAGTGCCGTGCGCTCACATTTGGCATGAAAATCCCGTCACCGCATGCGAGTGTATCTAAGTCAAGCCATAGCCCATAGACTTAGGGCGCAGTGACAGCGTTGTGAAACGATAATTCAGATCCCGACAAGGACAAACGCTATCTGGCATCACTGCCACTATCTCTATGCGGACCATCGAAAGACGCTTTTATCATCTCGACGGCCCAGATCCCAATCCCCTCGTCTCAAACATCTGGAACCCCCTTTCAAACCCTACCTGCGGCTCATCATAGACATGCGGATACACACCGAGTCTCTCAGGTTGCTCGCCCATGGGCGGGACCACCCTGGCCCCGATCAGGCGCCGCCACATGGGATGTGCGTTACGTCTTTCAAAGCATCCGGCATGATTCTCATACACACTCACCCAGTCTCGCCACGCTTGCCGGAGCTCGATGGTATGTAGCCGCTGCTCCTCGAGTGTGACTTGCGAAGCAGCTCCGCCACGCTCATCAGCTTGCTGACGCCGAAGCAAGTTCTCAAATCGGGTCTGGAACTCGTAAAGCCGAGCTGTACACTCGTCGTCTACCTGGCAGAAGGGCTGGATTTTGTCTTCGACGATGCCTGCATCGACGATACGCGGTACTGGGCATGTGGGTCGGATCGCGAGGACACTGTTGGAGCAGAGCTTGTAGAAGACAAAGGCGTCTGTAGCTTGGCTGTGGTCTGAGACTAAGCGGGTGCCGGATTGGGGGCGGAGACGCGACTCGTAGGTCGCTGGTGTCCCTGATGGGGGGCTGGACCAGAAGACTAGGGTGTGTTTCTTGCACATTGCCTTACTGACTAGGGTGCGACGCGTGTTGGGTGATGAAGGGAAACAATCGGAGGTGCGCGTTTGAGATGCGTTGAGAGGCAGATGAAGATGTTTGGTTGATGCTGTGTCGAAGTAGTACGATGGGCGATCAGATCGCTGCGAATGTATACCAGGAGCCATCTCGGTCACTGTGGTTTGTGTCCTTAACTAGCCAATTTTGCGCATTGGCTGGTGCTAGTCTCTGAGATCTATGTGCAGCTTCGGCGCAGTCGTTGACGTGCGCTCCATCTTGACTGCGTAGGCCCGCTGATCGTCAAGGCTGTCGGCGCCGAGAAGACCTGCGTGAGTGGAGGCGTTGATGCATGGCGGAGTCAGCCTCTGGCTTTTGAAAAAGTGGAAGCCTCTAATCAGCGCTACCCTGTTTGAGGATCTTGAGCGCTATCAAATGCGCAATGCGTAGTGAGGTCAGGCCTCTTTGCCGACTCGGCAAAGAGGTCGAGGGCAGTGCCGACGGCCTCGTTAAGAACATGAATGCCAATGGTAATGATGAGGCTGTTGTTTAACCTTTCGTTGTCTCAGGGACGAACCCCTGGTCCGTGAGAGCCTAACCCATCACCGCGAGTGAGGAGGTAGTGAGTGTAAGAGCTGCGACCGTTACCTTCATCCCCATTGGTCGAGGGACGTTAGCCTAAACTATGAGAGCCACAAGTCCATCACTGCGAGTGAAGATGGTAGGAGAAACACCAGCTCAGGTCATACGTGCATAGTCCATGTCCACGAGCGAAGAGGTAGTGAGTGAAGGCGCTGCGCGTGAGGATGTCGCGAGTGAAGGCGTTCATGTGATGATGTGGTCATTGAGCTATCTGTGAACAATCAATGAACACAAGACGCTATCTCTCATCAATGTTGAGCGTGTGACTTCGCTGTGCAGCTAGTCTTATGGTAGCACAGGAGCGCTCAGAATGCTAGATTAAAGGAGGTAGGACAGGTATATGATTGTTCATGCTAATATGTACAATCGCCCATCAGCAGCATGGAGCTGCTGGTCCACAAAACTCATCTATCGTCTTGCGTTCATTACTCGGTCCTGATACGTCTGCGGAGAGCGATTGGACACCTCCGGTGGCGGTCCGTAGGCATGACCAGCGAATACGAGGCGCCTGTAGACCGGACGATTCGTACGCCTGGTATGATAGCTTCTGTGATGTTCAGGAACGTTTACGCAGTGCTCCCAACATGCGAGAGACCCTGTGCTGATCGGGCAAGCTCCTGTGATGATATGTTCTCACGCGGTGCTGTCTAATACCTCGCAAGCGCCCCTTGGAAGTAGTTCTCCCCGTATACGTGAACTCGTGTGGTACATAGGCCATCAACTATGCAGAACGTGAGGCGCATAAGGTTGGCGTCCTCGTGTCCTTCGATGTGACCACAGTTCACCTGCTGTGTGTTGGTCAAACGGCTGTTTTGACAAGATTCCCGGAAAATGGCCTCTTCCTCCCCGCGTACGGTGGCTCCGCTGTGGCGAGTATTTTCATAGAAGCACGGAGTACTTCCAGAATCTGCAGAGATGAAGATCTCCAGCTTCGCCGAGCGCCTAGTAGGTGTGCGCTGACCGCTATCTGGCAGCGACAGCAGAGCGATGGACGATACCGCCGCTGGGGCGTTTGAGTGAGGTAATCGGGCGTGAACACTGATAGCAAGGCAGAGTGGTAGCGACTCAAGAAGCCGCTTGGGAAGCAGCTTGGCATTATTGCCCACTGCAGGTGGCGGCACCGTTGCAAAAGGAACGGTACAGGCTCTCGGGACCACATCGAAAGACAGTAGATCGTGGCTCCACCACCTCCATCGCCAGTCAGACGTCATCTCATGCCTGCGCTCGAAGGTCGGATCGCTCGCAAGAGAGAATGTCGCTCCAGGCCTCTGGGAATATTGGGCCACGTATTGCAGCGTGTACATTGCTTCAGACAGTCCCAGTCTCGCGCGCACTGCCCTCTGCAACAGATCGGTTGAAAGCGGGCCAAACAGACGCTTGAGTGCGCCTATGAGCCCCTGGGTCTGGACTTTCAGTACACTCTGCTGGCTGTAGATTTTGCTTTCGATCTCGTAGCTCGCGTGCATCTAGTAATAGTGGGCGGTAATGGCATAGTGCGCCGCATAACCAGATTTTGGCACAAAGCAGCGGCTTGCGAAGAGAACATGTAAAGGACGATGCCAGCTGGCATGTACGAGCCAATGTAGCCAAAGAACGCAGCAGCCGTAAGACCAGAGTATCGAAACCACCTGGGGCCACGCCGTGCATTCCCAACGCGGAAATTTGCAAGAATAATCGCAGCCAGGGCCACAGGGAGGATGTAGTATGGGTCAAGGAGCCCCAGATTGGGGCACCACGAGAAGCCCTCCACCAGCGTACTGGCATCGAAGTAAGGAGAGTCAGAATTGACGATAGGTGGCATCCTCTCTTGAACTTGTTGTATGTAGAATCGTACTTGTTCGGCATCGCCGCCTGTAGCGACTGCTTGCTCGTACGCACGCTCAAGGCGGGCGACAATCTTCTCTGCGATGACATCCGGGGCCGGTGGAAAGTGAACAGGGTCCACTTTACTGAGCAAGGTCTGGAAAGGTGCCAGTAAGAAGCCAAGCATGCCATTACGGGTGCCACACTTGAGTCTGATGCTCTCCGTGAATGCAAGGAAGATTCCAATGTTGTACACAGTCGACCAAGTGAAGGAGGCGCCACCGTACGGCCGCGCTGTTCGATGCGCTACCTGAAGTGGCTTCGTGAACAAGGCGAAGCTGTACGCGAACGGATTTACTTGTCGGGCTTTGCCCTTTGCATGAATAGGCCGCAGCTCACGTGCGGTCCTGGCCTGGATCAGAGGAGCCAGGTGAGCCCGTATGATCGCACGCCTTCTGGCCGGTACACCAGTGACATAATACATAGCTACACCACGGATCGCGAAGGCAGCTATGGGGATTGTGGCAAACCATGGAAGACCTGCGGAGTGTAGCATATCCAGCATACTTGTCGGAACTGCTACAGCGGCGTCCAGCACGGCATTCTTCCGGATGGAGGATTGCGAGAAGCCTCTACGCGAGACATGGCCGTAAGATGGCAGCCCGCCTGGGTATCGCCACAACACCGGACGCAGCACCAGCTGCATGCTGCCGTCTTCAGAGTGCTGAGCGCTACGCTGAATGAAGTAGTCAACAAAGGGTTAGTTAATAGTAAGATGTTCAAGTACACTCGATGGGTGACCTCCGCAGAGCCGCATCGCTTAGATCCGAAGTTTGGATTGACCTGCAGATTCCTGTGCTGCAACGTGACGAATGTTTTGGTGGAGCGCTGCAAATAGTTGAAACCAAATCACTCAATGCTCGTGTTGGTTGCCTGAGACATGAAGTGGCATGCATAAACGTTGAGATGAGGAAATCGTGTTCTTCACTTGCTCTTTACATCCTCACTTCAGCTCATTTCTGTTATGGCGCTGATGTATGATATTGCAGCGTTGCTGGCAGGTACTGCAATTGTAATCGGCCTCATCCCATACGCTATCAAGTTGACTGGCGGACTATGCGGTGCACAGATCAGGAGCAAGACGAGGCAGCGACGTGAGCTGCTTGTGCAACGCGCTGATCAGGATGAACGCTTCGATGCCGAAAGCTCTCATGGAGAAGGCAAGGCAACGACTGCCTCCTCGAAATCCTCAGACGATGGGTGGGAGAGCATCACTCCCGGTGTTAAGACCCCAGTCCATAGCGACACTCCCTACGCAGGCGTCATTGGCTTCTTCCATCCATTTTGTAATGCTGGCGGCGGAGGCGAGCGTGTACTCTTTGCCGCGATCTTAGCCACACAACAGCGATTTCCCAAGGCACTCTGTGTAGTCTACACTGGGGATCACGAAGCTACGAAGGAGCAGATACTCGCCAACGCTCGCAATCGCTTCAACATCGACATCAAGCCAGCCCGCGTCACGTTTCTCTACCTCAGTACACGAGAGTATGTGCTGCCAGGCATGTGGCCCCACTTTACTCTTCTCGGTCAATCAATTGGCTCGATACTGCTAGCCTGGGATGCCTTCACTCTACTCGCGCCCGACATCTTCATCGACACTATGGGCTACGCTTTCGTACTTGCGACATGCAAGTGGCTGTTCCCATCTGTACCCACCGGTGCTTACGTCCACTACCCAACGATCTCGACAGACATGCTCAGCAGCCTTCACGACGAGGTTGGTTCTCAGGGGCTCAATGCTGGACTTGGTAAGGGCTTGAAGGGGAAGGCAAAGCAACTCTACTGGGAGCTCTTCGCCAAGCTGTACAGCAGGGTCGGCGGCAGTGTGGATGTTGTCATGACCAACAGCACCTGGACCCAAAATCATGTTTCACAGCTTTGGGGCCCTGCGCGGAAGCGACGGGGCAAGAAGCATGACATCAAAGTTGTCTTTCCTCCTGTCGCTGTGGGCGAGCTTGAAGCGAAGATCCCGGTGGACGAACAGAGCGAGAAGAAACGCACCAGAGATCTGCTGTACATCGCCCAGTTTCGACCAGAGAAGATGCATGGTGTCATCATTGATGCTTTCAGTGCGTTCCTTAAGTCGTATAAGCATTTGTCTGACCTGGAGCCTAAGCCGAAGCTCATTCTGGTTGGCTCAGTGCGCGACGATCACGATGAGAAGCGAGTATACAAGTTAAGGCTGCAAGCGCAGGAGATCAAAGACCGGGTTCAATTCATTGTCAACGCCAAATGGCCGCAGATCTTGGACTTCCTTAGGTCGAGCTCCATAGGAGTGAATGGGATGTGGAATGAACATTTTGGCATCGGGGTGGTAGAGTACCAAGCAGCCGGTCTGATATCTGTCGTCAATGATTCAGGTGGTCCCAAGGCTGATATCGTTGTCGATATCGATGGCAAGCCAACTGGTATGCTATCATCATCATGCCCCACGTTTGACATTGCTGATCCTATTCCAGGGTTCCATGCATCTACTGTCGAGCAATTCTCCGCTGCATTTGCAAAGGCTCTGGAGCTGTCGCCTCAGGATGCACTATCGATGCGGCTCAGGGCTAGGCAGAGCGCGAAGCGGTTCTCTGAAGAAGTTTTCCGCGATGCATGGCTCGAGCAACTCGATCACCTCGTTGCCTTAGCACCAGGACACGGGAAGGCACCATGAGCAATGTGATATGATCTTGTTGATGAAGTACTCGCTCTGGTATCACGGCTTGCAAGCGGTCTCCGAGATGTCGAAGATGTTAATGGTGCTATCATGAGCACTGCGACTGCCGTTGTGCATTTGACACATCTACGAGAGACCACATGCCCTGTCCAGCGATAATTCTACTCACGATGAAGCCTCGACTAATAAAACTTTATTGATATGCGTTCGACGAGAGCTCAAGCACCGTCAGGCGTCTTTGGTAGAGAGTAGAGCTGCAACAGTCATGTACACCGAGATGGTCGGGTGAACCGATGCTTCCCGGGAGCCAGGAAGGACGATGTCGTGGTTGCATAGCCAGCTCGTATTCAGGCGGTCTGTAGAGGGCAGGACATCTCCTAGTGATGACCTGCAAGGCCGTGTCATACTGCCCAAGTCATGCGTTCCGACAGACAATCCTCCCGTCACGGCGTTAAGGCCGGAGAAGAACTCAAACAATGCTCCGTTCCCAGTTAATCCCGATTTTCCTCTCCCAAAATCTAGATTCCAGAGATCTGATCCAGCAAACCACTTTTTTGACGTGACGAAAGGTCACGAAACAGCTTTCTCGAACGTGCGATGCCAAGGGTGAAGTCATGAATTGCCAGATCGAAAACAACGGGCAACGGCGTGACTAGTCTCGCCGGAGATTCGGGTGTAGGTTCTCGCAATCGATACCAAGCCCTTCGAACGTCCATGACGGTGGTTTGGGCGGACGTCCATTCCTGCATACATGATGTACATCTAGTGCTTTGACTCCGATATGTTCTTCTCCTGATACCTTCCTAATAACACAATTCCCTTCTATCCCTCATGAAAGAATCAGAAACACGATGCACGAGATGACGGATCCAAGCAGCAAAGCCAGCGGCGTAGAAGACGCGCCTGTAGTGGACGCGCCAGTAAATGCGAACGCAGATCTCGAAAGTGGCGATGAGGATCTCGACAAGGGCGCCTTCGATGACAAGCCAAAGCATATCATTGCGGTGGTGATGATAGCTTTATCAGTAAGTACTCAATTGTAACATGCAATATCATTCGCTAACAACACCGCCAGCTCGCAGCATTCCTGGCCGCTCTCGACTCAACGATCGTTGCAACAGCGCTTCCAGCAATCAGCGAGCACTTCCAATCGTCTTCAGGCTACACATGGATTGGTTCTGCATACCTGCTTGCCAGCGCCGCATCGACACCTCTGTGGGGCAAATTAGCAGACATCTTCAGTCGCAAGCCGACTCTTCTCTTCGCCAATGTCGTCTTCCTGGTCGGCTCGCTTGTGGCTGGACTTGCGAACAGCATTGGTATGCTAATTGCTGCAAGAGCGGTCCAGGGGATCGGAGGCGCTGGTCTTCTCACGCTGGTCGACATCGTCATCTGTGACATGTTCAGCTTGCGGACTCGCGGAGCGTACCTAGGAATGATCGGGGGTGTATGGGCGCTTGGTACGTGTCCATCGTTCTAACCAAATTGCTAGTATCGGGAACTAACTCTCCACGCAGCGTGTGCACTGGGACCGTTGATTGGCGGAGCCTTTACACAGGAAGCCAGCTGGAGATGGTGGTAAGTCAACGTATCCGGAAGATAGTGATGAACTGGAATGCTGACTTGACATCAGCTTCTACATTAACCTACCTCTCGACGGCATCGCATTTTTCATTGTCCTGTTCTTCCTGAAGATCGATTCTCCACGTACTCCAATACTCGCTGGGTTCAAGGCCATTGACTGGCTGGGTACTATGACCATTAGCGGTGGCACACTCATGTTCTTGCTCGGACTTCAATACGGAGGTGTCACTCATCCCTGGGCATCGGCCATCGTGCTCTGCCTAATTATCTTTGGGCTTCTTCTTGCTGGCCTCTTCTTACTCGTCGAGTGGAAGTTTGCCAAGTACCCTCTGATTCCATTCTCGGTCTTCGCCACTCGCTCGAACGGTGCATCGATCATGTTCGCCTTCATCCACGGCCTGGTGTTCATTGCAGAGTTTTACTACCTACCTTTGTACTTCCAGATCGTGAAGGGTGCGAAACCACTGCTTTCCGGCGTCTACATTCTGCCTTCCGCGCTCGGCACTGGACTAGCGGCAGCAGCTACAGGAGGCTTCATCGCAGGTACAGGCAAATACCTGCCGCCCATCTACTTCGGTGCAGTCATGACCACACTTGGCTACGGTCTGCTTATCAACTTCGGTGTCAACACCGGCTGGGCAAAGCTCGTGATCTTCCAACTCATTCTCGGTGTCGGAGTCGGACCTAACTTCCAGGCACCGTTGGTCGCTCTCCAAGCTGGCATCAACCCTCGAGACATTGCCACAAGTACCGCGACGTTCAACTTCGTGCGCACCCTTGCGACATCTATCAGCGTCGTACTGGGTCAAGTAGTCTTCCAGAATCAGATGGAGAAGAAAGGGCCCATGCTCGTTCAGAAACTTGGTCCCGAACTCGCGCGTCAGCTAGGCGGAGCTGATGCAGCCGCGAATGCTGGGCTTATCGACGCGTTGCCTGCTGCACAAAAACTGGCTGCGCAAACGGCTTTCGCAAAGAGTCTAAGCTCGATGTGGATCATGTACTGCGCCCTCTCAGTTCTGATGATCATTTGCGCGGCCTTCATCGGAAGGAAGGTCTTGACGCGGGAGCATCAAGTACAAGAAGTCGGGCTTGAGGCTGAGAAGAGGAACGCTGCTGCACGGAAGGAAGAGGAGAGGGTGAGGAAGCAGGCGAAACTGGATAAGAAGGCGGCGAAGGTATGAGCTCTGGTCTCTTGGGTCATAGACTCTTTGCATACACGAATCGAGCCATGAAGGGCTACAGGAGCGAGGCGTTGGGGACTAAGATACCACAGATAGCGTAGACTAATTGCATTTCACTGCTTCGGAGCAATGCTTGCTTCATCGCCCTTAAAACTATATGTCAAGCTCGCTACAATCAACGAGCTGCATTTAATGTGTGTGCCACAACAACATGCTGCAATATGTGTACCTTCCGTCCCTCGATGAAATGACATCCAAGTGCCGCAGTAGCCGCCGATCCCGTTATCCGCGCAATGACGAGATGCCGTGCTACAACGGCACAAGCGAGCACACCAATGGCTCCGTTGATACGTGACTAGGTATACCTCGACCAACTATCACAGGTTCGAGACAGTAAGTGCTTCTTTCTGTTCACATACCTCTGATTCACTTTCCCTTCGAAATCCTTCTCGATTGTACTTTGTTCTGTATCTTACTCAGCATGACCACCCTCTCCAACTCGTTCGCCTCGAGCTCCTCCTCGACAGCTATCATCATCCCAGGCTCTCCCGCGCTCGAGATCTCCTACTCACAGCTCGGCGCAGATGTCAACAAATTTCAACAGAAGCTCGCAAAGCTGGGGGTTGCCCCACAATCAGCTGTCTCGATAGCGCTACCGAACAGCTATCCCTTCATTGTCGCCTTTCTTGCAGCATCATGGCAGCGAGCAATTGCGGCGCCGCTGAACCCAGCCTACAAACAGTCGGAGCATGAGTTCTATATCGACGATCTGTCTTCGGCGCTGGTCTTAGTGCCCCAGGGCCAGGCGGATGGACCAGCTTCGAAAGCAGCGCGGAAGTACGAAGCCGCGGTCGCGGAGTGCTATCTTGATGCGCGGACGCATGAGGTTGTGCTGGATGTCAAGGAGCACGGCAAGCTGTCAGGGAAGGGAGACAGGACGATTGAGATCGCACAACCAGAGGACACGGCGCTGGTCCTGCACACATCAGGCACAACAGGCAGACCCAAAGCCGTACCCTTGAGCCACAGAAACCTTACACGTACGATGAGGAACATCCAGGCCACCTACAAGCTCACGCCACAAGATCGTACCATGCTCGTCATGCCGCTCTTCCACGTCCACGGTTTGCTCGCTGGCTTCCTCGCACCGCTAGCCTCTGGTGGCTCGGTCATTATCCCTGGAGCGTTCAGCGCAAGCACGTTCTGGAAGCACTTCACGACACACGGCGCGAACTGGTATACGGCTGTGCCGACTATGCACCAGATCCTGCTCAAGTCACCCAAGCCCAGCCCAATACCCGAAATTCGCTTCATCCGATCCTGTAGCTCGCCACTCTCGCCTAAGGTTTTCCACGACCTCGAAGCAGCTTTTCACGCCCCGGTGCTAGAGGCATACGCCATGACTGAGGCTGCACATCAGATGACCTCTAACCCTCTTCCCCCAGGCAAGCGGCAACCAGGCTCAGTGGGCATAGGTCAAGGTGTCGATGTCGCGATCCTAGATGCTGCAGGCGAGGAGGTTGAGCAAGGGAAAGAAGGCGAGATCAGCATTCGTGGGGAAAATGTGACGAAGGGATACATCAACAACGATAAAGCCAACGCAGAAGCCTTCACGAAGTCTGGCTTCTTCCGCACAGGCGACCAGGGCAAGAAGGATGTCGACGGGTATGTGTTCATCACCGGACGAATCAAGGAGCTCATAAATAAGGGCGGAGAGAAGATCTCACCTATTGAGCTGGACAATGTGCTTGCACAGCACCCAGCGATCGCGGAGGCGGTTTCATTCGCCATGGCAGATGAGATGTATGGGCAGGAAGTTGGTGCGAGTGTTGTGGTGAAAGAGGGTAGCAAGCTGAGTGAGGAGGAGTTGATCGCGTGGATGCGGGAGAAGGTTGCGAAATTTAAGGTGCCGAAGAGGGTGTTCTTCACGGATATCATGCCCAAGACTGCGACGGGCAAGATCCAGCGGCGGAATGTGGGCGAGGCTATGTTGAGTCAGGACAAGCCGAAGGCGAAGTTGTAGTCCAACTCCGATGTACACGTAAACTGTAATAATCCGAGTCAACCTCATGTCACTGCTCGGCCAAAAGAACAACCGACCCCTCAAGTCAAGCTTGCCTAGGAAGTCTACGCGGTCTCCAACTACCGACATCGCAGCTCATTCACCTCATTGACGACCTACCAAGGGCATGAGAATAAGTCTCCGTGACCTCAATTCTGGTCTTCGGCTTCCCTGCATCTCATATGCTTCCTTCCTCATTCCGTTGTCTAGCAAAAGCAAGCCATTCCTTCTCAGCTTTACGATCGTTCTCCACTTCATCCACTGCAATGGCGAAGCACGAGTGGATGGTCATCTTGAAAGATAAGCCCAACTCGCTGGCGAAGCGAATGGAAGTCCGACCGTATGCTTTCCCTTCCCTTCTGGTACATTACGGCATGCTCAGTCTGATTCGTATCTCCAGTGAACATCTCAAGAACGTTCTCGAGCAAGAGAAAGCCGGATTCTGGCTTCTCGGTGGCGCTTCTCTCGACGAACCCGTGCAGGAGGGTCAAGGCCCGAAGATCAATGGCAGTGTCATGTTGGCTTTGAGTGAGACGAGGGAGGAAGTCATTGAGAAGCTGAAGCAGGACGTTTACTGGACGAAGGGGGTTTGGGATGTGGACGGGGTGAGTGTTGTGGACGCAGAGGTACTAGTATTGGAATGATGCTGACATGCAGTGCAGATACAGATTTTTCCTTTCAAGTCGGCTATCAGGTCAGGGCTTTAAGCGGTAGCAGATAGGACTGTCGTATCCTGCTACTGCTCCACACGTGCGGAAACTGCATCCTTTGGAGGCAGACTGAAAGCTAGGCGAATTCCATACGTCTCACTTGCGGCTTCTATCATGGAGACATCCGGGAGGATCGCATCGTTGCTTTTATGATTTCCTGTGTCATCAATGACTACCCAGTTAAACCGACACACGTTGTTTGACTACACATACCGACGGCATGTCTTCCACTTCGGGCGACACCGTCTACTCAAATCCTTTGACAAGTGCCTACGTCTCTGGCAGTGTCGAGCCATGACACGCCAGAAACATCTTGCATAGACTGGACGGCAGCTGCATCAAGAACAGGCTGTAAGATAAAAGCCGTGGCTACAGGAGTGCTCTCTCCGTTTAGCAGTATCACCAATTTTCTCTCGTCTCACGAGATTTACCCGCCGATCCAGATCGATACCAGATACCCTTTCACAGATGTCCCCCTTCGGACCATACGATGAGCATCGAGGTGGTGCGGAATACGATGGCTATTGGCGACTCAGGAGATACTCAGTCACAGATGGTATGATCGACCTGAAATAAGCTCGAGCTCGTGGAATGAAGCTGTCCAGAAAGATCTCCGACCTCCAGATTGCGGACTGGCATGCCCGTTACGATCGCGGACTGCTGACGTACGACAATTGTACGAAGGAAGAGCTTCGCGTCTTGGCTGTGCAACGCGGTATTCCTGCACCCGCCAAGAAGACCAGAGCAGAGAAAGAGGCCTTCCTATGCTTGCTTCACCACGCTGATGACAGCTGCACTTTCACCAAGCTCTTCAACCTATCGCCAGAGATTCGCATACTCGTGTACGAGCAGTACTGCGCTTGCTTCTCGCAAGAGCCTCTCATCATGCCTACAGAGCCGCCGCTCGCGAGTATCTGCAGAAGTCCACGCGGCGAATTTCTGCCTGTGTTCTACAGCCAGTGCAGCTTCCGGGTCGACTTGGAAGGCGCTCACTCGCGCTGCCGTCCCAAACTGGAGACTGCACTCTCCTTTGGCAGACTACAGCCATCTTTCATGGCGCGGATCAGGAAGCTTTTGATACGTATACGCGATGAGGACGAAGACAGCTCACCGGACGAGGAGCTGGCTCAGATCGAGCGCAGTAAGGATGGTGAGGGATACAACTTGATCCTGTTACCTTACCGTAATCAATACGTCGACGATGACGGGCTGCCATCAGCGGCCAAGTCAATGATGGAGCAGGGACTCCGTGCCGTTATGAACAAAGTAATTACACGTACGGAGGCGGCAGGACAATTTACTTCGACCGATGTGTATCGGCTGTCGTGGGCTATGCAGGATGTATGGAAGCACGAAGCGCTACAGCTGTTCGTCCTTGATGATTCTTGATGAGCGCTGAAGCGAATCGTAAAGTTAGCCGTGGGTTCATGGAGCGTTCTTACCTATTCTTTGACGTAGGTAAGGTCCACACCATTCCATTCGCAGCTCTCGACTGCCATCGATCCAAATCGGATAGTGCGCACTTCGTACTGGCCCTCTGCCATAGCTTCTAAAAATGCGCTGCGCTGACAAGCTCGACGACGATCTGGCTTTCCGAGTCATCTAGCAGAGAGGAAGGCACGTATACAGGCAATCTATCGATGCACAAAAAGTTCCATAGAGTCCTCGTCCGCGGCTTCGGCATCATGACCACCATCAAGCATGCTCACATCTCCCACACCGACACCCACGGGAAGGATCTTCACCCCTCCGTCCTCCTCGTCAATTTCCATGTCTTCGTCGTCGTCGTCCTCACTTCCACTGCCCTCCTCACTCCCACTACTATCTCCGTCCTCCAAGTCCAGCTCCCCGACATCGTCATCGTCATCACTGCTCTCCTCACCCGAGCTCAGCACAGCGCTACCCCAGAACTCACCTCGTTCATGCCTCGCTTTCTTGCCCCTGCCCTCCTCGCCAGCACCACCGACCCCCGGTCCTTCGCTGAAGCTTCGTCGTCCTAGGCCGGCTCGTCTGAAGTGCCTTTCGACTCGTTCTCTTTCTCGAACATCAAGTCCTTCCATATAGGATCGCATGGGTGAGAGCGAGCGAGACAGCATCTGCACCATATCCATCGCTCTGAAGCGTGGCAGCTCTAGCTGTGGCATGTCCGGGAAGCGAGGAAGTTCCAGCTGTGGCATGTCAGGGAAGCGCGGTAGATCAGGCATGCTCATGCGAGGCAGGGCCATCTCAGGCAGACGAGGCAGCTGAGGGAGATCCGGTAGGCGTGGCAAATCGGGCATGCGGGGAAGTGAGTCCCATGCTGGAAGTGAGGGCGTCGGAAAGCGACCAGTGGAAGGCGTGAAAGAGCGACGACGAGGTTCGAGGTCTTCGTCGCGGACAAAGTAGCGACGAGGAGAGTGTGGCGGCGAGCCGGGTGAGCCTGGTGAGTAGGCAGCTGATGACGGAGACAGAGAGGCAGGAGATGCAGGAACGACGAGCGTGGACTCGGGCACTATGGCCGTAGGGTCTGCCGCGTCGATGCCAATGCCACGTTCTCGCATCACGGAATTGCCGGTGAAGTCGTGGCGGTGTGGTTGGGACTGCTGTTGTCGGATCAGACGCTCGGCTTCAGTCTCGCGTCTTGAAGAAGGGGGAATTTGGTTTGTGTTGTAGCCGCCGCAGTAAGTACACTTCAGCCCTAGCCAGTGAAAAGGCGTCCAGCAGCGAGCATTGCAGTCGTTGCAGCTGATCCAGGCTTGGCGAGGACGGCGAAGTGGCGGTGCGTTAGTGTCCTGACTATCACCCTCGATGTCCATAGCAGCAGGATCGATGGTTTCGGCGCCTTCGAGGAGTGGCAGGATACCCTCCAGCTCGTCGTCTTCTTCAGGCATCGGTTGCATCGCGATCTCATCGTCCAGTTTCCGCCAAGACAGCTCCATATTCACTGCACTTTTGCTACATACAGGACACTTGTACGTGACCGCCATAAGATCTTTGTAGCAAGTGCCGTGCATGTAGTGACCGCACGGTAGACTCACGACAGGCATCTGCGATTCGAACAAGTACAGCAAGCAGAGCGGGCAGTCTGAGTCTGTAGCCCTCTCAACACAAGGATGTGAAGCTGAAGTCGAGATCGAGATGCACACGTTGCATCGCCTGCAATGCACGAAATCCTTGCCCAAGCCCTCACCTAGTCGACAAAGTCCGCAGTCATCGCAGTGGTAGATACGCTTGTTGCTGTCATTATCCCACAGCTTACACTTGTCGCAGTAGTACCAAGCTGCATACTCTCCGCAGTTCACGCAAGCTTCATTAGCAGGCTGTGGAGTACGACAGAGCATGCACAGCATATTTTGAGTCTTCTTGCGCTGGAGTGCATGTGGGAAAGGCAAATCAGGTGCAGCATCGTGACAGTGTCGGCAAGGGAACCAGCGATGACAATCGAAACATTGCACCTTGACATTGCGGGTGTAGTGAGCGCAGCCAAGGACTGGAAGGTCCTCGTCTTCAATATTGTCGATTGAGGAGTCACCGTGCGTTTCTGTCCGACGATGCTTTGTAGGACTAAAGGTTAGATCGAAATCGGCATCTCGTAGGTTGTAGGGGTTCTCAGGATCAATAGGTGGCGCCAAGCTGCTTAAGACGTTATGCTCAGACTGCGGTGCTGAGGAATGCTGCAATACTGGAGGCGACGGCGAGTGAAGTGCTCGGTGCTTCGAGTAGTCCGAAATCATAAGCTCATGCATCCGCTTCGCCTTCTCTTCGGTTGACAGCGCCAACTGCTTAATTTCCAGCAGCTGCTGGCGCAGGCTCTGCATGCCATCATTCTCCGGGAGTGCTCCGTCCATGGTTGGCGGTCCTGCCAGTAGACTCGGCTGTAGCGATAGCAGACTCTCCCCAGTCTGCGCTCTTGACCTGGTCCCTCTCACATCCACACCCGAGCTCTCCTCAGTATAAGCCGCAAGTGAAGTGCGCGAGGAATTCCCCAATATCAAACTCTCGGCGACGCTATGCCCCGGATTGATGCTCATGCGGTGCTCATCCCCACTTCTATAGCTCTCCCTTGCGCGGAGCAAGATCCCAGGCCAAGTAGCCGCTTCTGCCTGCTGCAAGAATGAAGATGTTCCCAGGTCCTCGATGATAGGACTGTCAACGACGTCGCCGGCATCGAAGAGAGCGAGTCTGTCTACCGCAGTGTTGATAGGTATTGGCGGTGTGCTGCTTGACGCCGCTGTGGTGGTACCACCAGCATCACCGTTTTCGTCATGAGCATCTGAGATGCCTCTGACATGTGACCGTCGGGTTGTGGCGGAACGTTGGGGCTCTGGGTTTGGCGGCATCCCGGGAGCATGGTTCTTAGCTGCTACCAGGCAAACAGTGTGTCTTGCATGGTCGAGAGAGCGGTACGGGTGGAATCATTGACGGCAACGCAGAGGATACAACACATTGGTCAACACTGCAACAGACACTACTGCAGGCTGTGGCCGTGTCATCATCAGCACACGCGCTTCGCGCACGCGCGCAGCAATTTCCCTGAATCTGATCGAGGGACGCGATGACGAAACGCCACATCGATCGAACACGTACGCCACATCTTCATTTACCGCTTGCGAGGAAGAAACACGTGCGCTTGATCGGGGGACAAAATGCACATATTCGCGTATTCGTAGTAGCCAACTTCTGATAGAGCGACACACGATTCCACACATGCGAGGCAAGGACTCGGCGGCGGCATTACTCATAGCATCGTTCCATACGTCACGCCCGGTCAAGTCACCCCTTCCCTCCGCCCTTGACCCCGACCAACGCCTCCACCCCGAGCGTTCCCATCAGCCTCTCCATACCCGTCTTTTCCAAGACGCCTCCTCTCATGCCCAAGATGCCTTTCAGTCCCACATGATGCACCTCAACGCCCCCTTCATCCCCGTAAAACTTCTCATACGCGGCCATGATGACGCAGCTTAGCATGATACCGTAACTGACACCGTCTGACGACTGCGTTGATAGCTGGGAAAGCATATGTTGCAGTACAGTACCTCGAGTGGCAAGGAGAGCCGGATTTGTAGTCGGCCGGGAGCGAAGAGAGAGCAGGTGAGTCTGTGTCAGAAGTGTGATCGAGGTGAGGAGAGTGGGTGACGAGAGGATCAGAGGTGAAAGCCATTTGCGGGTCAGGTCTGGCTCAAGGGAAGGGTCTGTGGTGCTGAGACCGAGGAGGTGATGGTAGTAGCACTGTTAGAATCTTGTCAGCGGTAGGTCGGTGACACTTCGAGCTCAAGTAGCTTACAAGAACATTGGATATATCGATGGCTATCGACTTCACCAAGCTGGCTAGGGCCTTTGCCGGGTCTTTCGAGAGTGGCTTCTTCGTAGCAGGCCAGGGAGGCGGATGTGCAGGTGACCTTTGAGGCGACGAACCCCGTTGACTCGTCTCGGAATACGCTGTGGTGAACGGTGCAACGAATGAGCAGTCTAGTGATCGCCGACCCTCGTATGCGGGTTGAAGTGTGGGTGGACTCTGATAAACCGGTGCGATCGTTGCATATCTACAGAGGGGACTGCTTGCCGGGCTGGCCGAAGCATACTGCAGTGACTGTCGCCGCGATGCTGCCCGTGATATGGCATGCACTTTAGGTCGGCTGTCGTCGAGAGATTTTCTGGTGGAGTGTAATGTTGCTGCTGGAAGACTGCGCCGCCGCACTGCTGGCGGCGACTCGCCATCGCCTTCCCAAGCTGATCTTGTATGCTTTACATGCGGATTGTAATGTTGGAACTTGAGACTTGGGTTCCAGTCCGCATGGTGCACAAGTGTCTCATCATGCTGCACTCGAAGTCGACTAGCCTTCTTCGCGGAGCGTACTTGCTTTTGTCCCAGATAAGTGACGTTGACGAACACCAATGGCTTCACCACACCACCACCTGGGCTCGAGCCATCCAGGACCGAGTCTGCTGGCGACTCATAAACCTCTTCCATCCCGGACATGGCCTCCGGTCCCTTCTTGTCTGGTAACACAAAGACAGTCCCGAGTAACAGGCACTTACTTACATGATGCCACCACCCACGGATATATACGACACGGATGGCCTTCCAAATCTAGCATCATCCAAGCTTTCGAAGTACGCCCCCAGCTCAAAGTAGACAAGGTCGTCAGCCTTATTCATGCAACTCCCATGCGCTGGCAGCAATTACCATCGAGAACCCCGGCGCCGATCGTGGCCGAGCCGTACAGCTTCGAGCTCGACAAGCAGTCGCAGTCAGCCTCGCGTTGATTGACGTCGATCCTCATGCAGTGTGTCCGCAGCTCCAGCCGCTTAGCAAGGTGCTCGTGTGTACAGTGGCTGACTGTCCACACCCACGACTCCACGGCACCAAGACACTAAAACTGCCGTGGCGTGGTGGAGAGAGCCAATGACACCATGCAAGCAGCCGTTCGAGGCTCTCGTGTGGCTCGAAGGTCTAGACGACGCCGAAGCGACGGCGCAAGGTCAATGGATGCGAAAAGTGTATCGTCTGCTCGCGTGGTATGGGCGCACGGCGTGCGCGAATGGGCTGACGAGAGTGATGTCAACGGCGGCCTCGTGGTTCGTCAGAATAGTCCGGCTAGTGCGGCGGGGATAACCTTCGACGACTTGGCAGTGGGGTGTCCTACAGCGGGGCCCTCCATCGCTACTGATGGTGGATTGCGGTGATCGAGGTCTTTCGTAAGCCTGAGGCTGGTGTGATAAGCTTCTTCGGTACGACCCAGACATGCGGCTGTTTGCGATGTTAGTCGCTCGAGAAAGCTGACGATGAACAGGAGGATCATGACGATATGCATGGAGGTGAGGTGAGATGACGGGCGTTCGCTGGCGTCTTGGCGCTTCCTCACTCCGTCCTGCTTAGACCGGAAGTCATCATTGTGTATTACTTACAAGAACGCGAACATAGTGCATTACAGCGCGCAGCACTTCCGACAGTAGGCGAATGCTTGGCAGCAATGGATCGCGCTCTGTTGATCTCCGTGTCGATCCTTCGAGTCGTACTGCCGACAGGACTGATCTTCCTCGGTGGTAATGCTGACTCTGGTGTGACTGCAGAGCTAGTTCGCTGACCACGTTTGACAGGACTCGCATCATGCCTGTCGCTATGGGTAATACCGATTATCATGCTACCATCGAACACGTCGCGTAGCAAGATCGATCAATTCAAAGAGACCTTCCGTCGCGGCGGCGTGTTTTTGCAGCCTGCGAGCCAAGCTCTCGCTCTCTTGACCGCGTCCATGGGTATCTTATGCTACAAGCACCCAGATCCTGCGATGGTTGCGAGAGCAAGTTGGTACATGGCCGCCATGGCTACGGTGTTCCAAGTAGCTTGGTATGAGGCTCTTTTCATCTTCCCGATCAATGACAAGGTCGCAGCCATGGAGAAAGACTTCTCCAAGCCTGGAGATCAGATGCTGGATGAGAAAGACCAGAAGAGACTTGACGATCTCATCCAAAGTTGGCAGCTACGGCAGTCTGTGAGAGCTGCACTGCCATTTGTTGCTGGATGTATAACATTGGCTGCGCTGCTGTAGCGTATGGCAATCCTCGGCGGCTGTGTCCCTGGGGCGTGCACGTACGAAGCGCAGTTACTGACTCGTGCTATGATTACCATGATCTGGACCTCCGCGATATCTATGGCCGGAAGCTCGTTCGTCTGGCTATCCCAGGATGTCTGGGTGGAGTCTAGCAGCATGCACCTCCGGCATATATGGTCCCTCCAAGTTGGAGACGTGGGATAGTATCTACTTGGATCATGTCCCGACAAGACTGCCTGACCGGGCCATCTTTTACTACCTCGTATCTGCATTGACTACAGCTTCCTCGCTGCCAGTAGTCTCATATTGCATGCCACCTTGTGGAGCTAGGAACACGGCAACAACGAGGTCGTTCTACAGCAGACACTGAATTCCCCGTAGTAAGGTCCCACGGCGTCCACAGGCTCTGGCGGCCATCCCGCAGGCGGTCTTTCTTCCAGGGCTGTTTTCCCCGTAGTAAGAGGCGGTAAAGGCTACACAGGCTCCGATGCTAGGGCATAGCGAAGCAAGTTACTTCTGCAGACTAGCTATCCTCGCGTCGTCGACCTGCTGAAGAGACTATGACTGGGCTGATGGCTCGGATCTGATGACAGACTTGTCGTACGCTCGGGTTGACTTGGCTGGGAGGCATCGCCGCCTCGCTCAGCACCCATTTCCGTGGTTGACCTGCCGATGCTTCGTTGCAAGTCAGTAACTTCACACCGGCACAGCGGACGCTAGTCGGCAGTGGAGATCTTCCTGAGCACGGTACTTCCGCCACTCTGATCGAATTCTACTGCAATCCACCAAACATCAGCACAGTAACATCGACCTACAATTCTACCACCGTAATAGCAAGACACTCGACAATGGCCGAGCAAGGGTGCGCGTGAACAGCTCGCCATTGTGAAGTAACACCAAGAAAGGATTGACAGCATGCTAAAGAGGGCTCCCGCTGTGTAGAGAGACCGACATGGAGCTACAGGCCACTAGAAAGCGCTTGAAACGCTGACAGATGAGGCTCATGGCCGTGGTGGATATGCTGGACGGTGACGTTGGGGACACGCTCGGTGCACGTGATCAGCTCTACTACGCACTAAAGCGTATTGTCTGCAAGTACGAGGATTCCAAGCAACAATCGCCTTTCCCACGCGGCTGCTGGACTGTCACGATGCTTTACATGGAGCGCCACGTTGACGAGCAAACACGTGCAACCTCACCCGCACTCAATATGCCTACCCTCATGGAGCGCGTCATGCAGCTGAAGTGGTATCCCTGCGAGCAGTCGAAAGGAGCCAGCTCCAACGGATTGCGCCTGAGTGAGCGCTGGGTCGAGGCGGTCCGCGAGATCGAGCTTCCTCTCATTCAGAATCTTCGAGGCGCCGTCACCTCGGCTCCTATGCGTCTCAGGCAAGGACAGCAATAAAAGTACAGCGTTGACTACGTCGACGCAGGCGCATACCTTCGCAGCATGTTCCGCGAAGACTTACTTCTCCAGGATCAGGAGATCACTGGGTCAGAGACAGCTGTTGCCCAATCTGAGTCCGCAGACTCCCCCAACCACCAGCGCCATTGCCGTGGGTCCTGCACTCAAGACCCATATGGAAGGGTCCTTTCAGACAGACCCTCGCTTTCTCGGAATCGCCACTGAGCTCCGCACCGTCATCATGGGTACGTTCTCAAACTCCCAAAGACAAGAATCTACTTTAAATCCACCCTCTCTGGTGTTCAAGGTCACGCCTACAACGCCGCAGCCGACGCACTGACTTAGAAATCCACCGGGGACCCGTCCGACATGATGACCGAACAGCAGTGGAAACCTAACAGTCGCGCCAACGATATCCTAGTCCACTATCACACCCTCATCGCACTCCTCTGCGTTAAAAAGGAAATCTACAACGAGGCCAAGCCATTGTTCTACGCCAATCACTTCGTCTTCGGCAGCATGCCGGCCTTTGACAAGTTCCTGCGCAAACAGTCGCAGACTAGACTTGCCAATATCGCGGACCCCTCTCAAACCGCAATCTACTTCACTCCTCCAATCGCCTCTCTACGCGAACGTACCATCGATTATCCGTCTCAAGGCAAAGTGGTCGCCAAACATGCCTTCCGCTCTCTCGCCCGCGCCAATACTCTCAAAAATCTGAATATCCGCTTCGATAAGACGCACTGGACGCGTTATCACCAGGATGGTAAGCCCAAGTACAAATCTCCACGCCAATACGATGGCCTACGCGAGCTCTGCGACAGCTTGGTGGGAATGGCAGAGTTCCGCAAGTTGGAGATGGTTGGCAATTGTGAGGACGCTGCGAAGTGAATTGGAGATCAGATGTGTCGTGGTAGGAGTGATGGAGCTGGAGGGCTGAAGACGGGGTAAAGCAGCTTTGTGGAAGTGTGGTACAAGAGCACGATGATTCCGCCCGAAGGCTTCCTGGACGGTTGCTACCATTGTTACGGCGGCGAAGGCCATGCAGTAAACGGAAGCCGGCAGGCTGACAGTAGTGAGCGAACGACGTCGAGGTGCGAAGCGCAGCGGCGATCATGTTGGCAAATGATGAAGTGCCCGGATGGTGGTCGACACGATAGATACGGATGCAAACCAGTGACAAGCTACATCACTCATGCTATGGTCTAGTGATATCGTCTGCTGCAACCGCTGTCATGCCAATTTATGGCTTACATTGTCTCCATACCTCCTAACGCACCTTTCTTGCGCCCTTCGTTGATGCCGAGAATCCACCTACCCGCTGCTACAAATAACGTACTACTGTCTGGAAAACATATCAGGCATCTTGGCTCGAATTGCATCTTTGATGGCCTCTCGTTGTCGTTTCCGCCGAGCTTGAGGAAAGATGATACGTTCCTGCGTTTCCGTCCTTATCTCACCGGCGTGTGGAGAGTCCACGAGCCGCTGATCTGGGTTCGCTTCCACTGCACCACATCACGTGCGAGCTCACTAGAGCGGTGCACATTACTCTTCTAAACTATTCCAGCTACCATACCGTTATAATGACTTATCGGTGCCCCAGCTGCTGCCCTCAAGAACCATTTGCTAGTTGAGATCGAGCGCGAGACGCAACACACAGCGTGCAGGACGATCGTCTGCTGGCGTTCGCGCACCGCTCTCGTATCAATGGAAACGCTTATCGGAACCCATGCTCGTGAACGACGATGTAATACCAACAGCTGTTGCTGTCATTGTACCCATTGTGGGCCACCACCGCGACGATGGCAAGCGCAGCCGCCGCGTCGCCATACTTCGTGAGCGGGCAGCCGGCCATCTTGTGGTTGTGTGCGCCGCAGTCGTGGCAGCCCTTGCCGCCGTGCCTTCTGTCCACGTTGGATAATGGTAGTATCTAGCGGTGAAGAAGTGTGGAAATGGATGGCAGGCGAAAGCCACGCATACTGATCGTGACGGAGTGTAAAATGGATACAGGCTGGAGGTTGAGAGTGCTGTACAGCGAGATTGATCGGTGGTGAGAGTGATGGGGAGTGAGCGTGATGGACAGTGGGAGTGATGGCCAGTGGAAGTGGTAGCCAGTAAGAGTGGTGGAGAACGAAAGTGATGGCGAGTGTGGCCAACGGCGAATGAGCCTACGGAGAGTGAGGCCAACGAAAGGTGAACAGAAGAGGACATACAGGTCCTTTGAAGTAGGCGGACCAGACAGTGATGCCTCTTTATAGTCTTCTTCACTACTGTCTCTACACTCAATGCCTCGTCTCTCCCCTCTCATTTGCACAGCGCGTGCGGACGTGTGAACAAATGCGCCTCGATCGCCTCACCACTGAGATACGCCGGATATCTTTATTGCCTCCGAGCTCAAATGTCAAGGCACGAACGTATCGTCCAGCAGAACCCCGAGTCAGCTTCGGCGTCTTTGCCCACTGTTCTACCTCACGGATGTGCAGCACAGCACCCCAATCCAGTGCCCATGAACAGCCATCATCAGCTTATTACTCGAGCTCACTGTCCCCTAGCAGCCAGCAGGTTCAACGCACTGCCCTTAAAAACAAAGGCACACTGATCCCGGCTAAGCTGGTGCTTGAGTTCGACCCTCTTCACCTCGCCATCCTCCTTCTTCTTGATAAGTAGACCGATTTTCATGGTACTGATATCTTCGCCTTTCATGCCCTTCGCCAGCACACCTCCTAATCCCTCCGTGCTCACTTCGTCCCCACCATTGACAAGATCATAGTCGCTCTCATTCGCGAACGTGAGAGGAACGATACCCTGCTTCTTCAGATTCGTCTCGTGGATGCGTGCGAAAGATTTTGTGACGATGACTCTGCAGCCCAGATAACGTGGCTGTAAGGCAGCGTGCTCGCGCGCGGAACCTTCACCGTAGTTGCCTTCAGCCACTACAATCCAACCTTGACCTTCAGCCTTCCACTTCTTGGCCAGCTCTGGGATCGTGTGGCTCGACCCGTCGAGATCAAGAGCCTCGTTGGTGTTGCCTGTGTCAGCGTTGACCGCGCCAATGAGCGTGTTCTCGGAGATATTCGGCAAGTGGCCTTTATACTTGAGCCACGGTCCTGCGGCGGAGATGGTGTCCGTCGTGCACTGGCCCTTGACTTTGATCAGTACGCGCTGAGATGTGAGATCTGCCGGTGTGCCAGATGCTGACGTCGGCCAGGCGTCAAAAGGCTCGAGAAGCGCGAGGCGTGTGGAAGTTGGGCTGACGACGACGGGTGCGGAAGCGTCTGGAGCAGCGGCGGATGGCGCGAAGACGGGATTCCCGGACGCAAATCCGAGGGAGGGCAAGTCCTGCCCGACGGGCGGTTGGAAGCGGAAGGGTGTGCCAGAAGGTGTCGGCAGGGTGTCGGTCAGAGGGTTGAAAGTCGTGGAACCTGCGTAGGACATGGCTGTCACCAGCTCGGGCGAAGCGAGGAAGTTCATCGTCTTGCGATTACCATCATTGCGGCCGGGAAAGTTGCGGTTGTAGGAGCTGAAGATCGCGTTGGACTCGCCTTTCTTGACCTCGTCCGTGCGTGACCATTGGCCAATGCAAGGTCCACAGGCGTTTGCGAGGACGATGCTGCCAGAGTCTTCGAATGAGGACAGAATTCCGTCACGATCTACTGTTGCGCGGATCTGCTCGCTTCCCGGCGTGACGAAGAAGTCAGCGCGCGGTTGCAGGCCGGCGGCTTTGGCTTGCTTGACCAGAGACTCTGATCTTGTCATGTCTTCGTAAGAGGAGTTGGTGCAGCTACCGATGAGACCAGCACCGAAGGTCTCAGGCCAGGAGTTGGCTTTCACTGCGTCTTTGAAGAGGGAGAGGGGTGTCGAGAGATCCGGGGTGAAGGGGCCGTTGATGTGAGGTTCGAGCTTTGTCAGGTCCATTACGATGACCTGGTCGTACTCTGCGCCTTCATCGGGCCGTAGGAGGTTGTGCGCGCCGGGTGAATGCCAGATTGCGTTGGCTTGCGTTGCGATCGCGCCTCGATGCGTAGCATACAGGTATGGGTCATGCGAGCTGGGCGTGTATGGGAATATACTCGTCGTCGCGCCCACCTCCGCACCCATGTTACACACAGTGGCCATGCCTGTGCTTGACAGACTCTTGACGCCCTCGCCAAAGTACTCAATGATATATCCAGTCCCGCCTCGCACCGTGAGCTGGCCAGCCAAGCTCATGATGATGTCCTTTGGACTTGCCCAACCACTCAACTGGCCCTCGAGCTTCACTCCGAGAATCTTCGGCGCCTTAAGCTCCCACGCAGCACCGACCATTGCGTCCACGGCATCAGCTCCACCCACGCCGATCGCAATCGCCCCTAGACCTCCTGCGTTCGGTGTGTGTGAATCAGTCCCCAACATCATCAACCCCGGCGCGGAGTAGTTCTCCAGCACAGTCTGGTGAATGATGCCCGCACCAGGCGGCCAGAACTCAATGCCATACTTCTTGCTCGCGCTCTCCAAGAAGTCGTACACCTCCTTATTCCCCTCTATGCTGTTCGGTAAGTCAAGCTCCGCACCTCGCTCGCCAACGATCATGTGGTCGCAGTGGATGCTGCTGGGCACTGCGGTTGAAGGCAGCCGACAGGTCATGAATTGCAGGAGAGCCATCTGCGCGGAGGCATCTTGCATCGCGACGCGGTCGACAAGAAGCTTGAGAGTGGCCTTGCCTCGTACATCACGGCCATTGCTCGTGCCCTGTAGCAAGCTCTCCTCGGCATTCTCGCCCAGGTGGCTGTAGAGGATCTTCTCCGCTAGAGTGAACGCTCGGGAGGGGAGGAGCTTTCGCACATCGTGGAGATTGCGCAGAAGCTTTGTGTAGGGCGGTGTGCGGCTCTCAAGCGAGGATGCTGTGGGAGTCGCTGGCTGCGACGCTGGAGTCGCGAAGCCGCGGACATTGCTGTAGATGGCCACTCGCAAAGCGCTGGGCAGGGCGAAGAGGCTACTCGCTCGTCTCAGCGACAGAGCAGTCCGCGTCTGCTTTGCTGTGAGCATTGTGGACATCAATGGCCTTGTTCGAACGTTCAACACCCTGTCAACGAGGTTACTATGCCCAAGATACTGCTCGGCTGGAAATTTGGATGACTAAAAGTAGCGATGTCGGTGAGCAACCACTCATAGCAGTTCCATTCAGTGTGACCTTCCTCTCCACCACCTGCTCCATCGCAAGCACCATCGCGTTGGCACCGTGAAGTTCTATATTATGCTAATATACGATCCAGCGCCGCTAGCTGCTATCACGACATCTAAAGGCTACCCTTCATTACAGGTAATGCGCAAGCAGGCCTCCAAGTTCAGAGAATTAGCTGAACGAAGTCGAAGACAGCAGCCTGTAACGCAGTCTAAGTCGAGTATCCTTCTTGCTGACCGTCAAACCTATTTGCACCACCACTCAGCATGTCTCCCATCTGACACTTCTTTGTTTCATCTTGTCTGCCCCTCTGCTCTTCCTACTTGCAGACCATGGATCATCTCAGGAAAAGACTACAATCCTGCCACTGTCAACTTTCTTGAGTAAGACTATCTCCCACTCCCGAACCACCACCCGCCAAGATGTCAGATCCCCAGCGTGTCTTTCACCTTGACGGCCCGGAACGCCTGACATCCAGCCAAATGCGCGGGCTAGAGAGCTACCGCGACCACCACTCGAAAAGGCCAAGCGGTACTCGGCTCCCACCCTTTACCCCGAAGGCATCCAGCACAGATAGCCCCTCGAACGCCGAGACAATGCATGAAATCGAGCTGGATGATCCTCCTCTTGCCCCCTCGCACACCAGACTCCTGCGTCGGCAGATGCGATGCTGCCCCTACGAGTCCCTCTCGCCGCAGGACGAGGATCAGATCCGCGCCTGCTACACGTTGTTCCACTGGTCCTTCTTCGTCATCTTCGTTATCTTCGCGGCGATCGTCATACTAGGCTGGATTTACGTGGGAGTTTGGGAGCCCGAGCGTGCGGATGCTGCAGCTCAGGGAGTCGCGCAGACGGGCAGGGAGATGTGGATGGGACTGACGAAGGGACCTCGGGGATTGGATGATGGAGGGTTGTCATTTGAGGGAACGCTCTGAACGCGAAGAAGGCTGGGGGGTGCTATGTTCGTGGACGTCACTGTGGCGTGGTAGTGGAGTGCGGTGTGCTGACTTCCATAGCAATCAGCAGAACGGATCTCGACGAGGAACGCATGGTGATAAAACTTTTCTGGACACACAGACAACACGCCTTGTCTTTATTATCTCACAGCAACCCAGCTTTCTCCAGCCTTTTGACCAGTGTGCCCTCCCAAGCAGTGATCCCCCCTTTTAGGGACTTCATCTTACCACCTTTGACCTCAAATACAACACGCCTTCGCACAGCTTCGTCAGCCGCTGACATCTCAGCCTCATCATCGCTGCTGTCGCAATCCACAGTCTCTCCCTCAATGACAGTCCTGAGCATGAACCTGTCGTGACTGACCAGCACTATGGCTCCATCATACGATGTCAATGCTCTTGCGAGAGCCAAGACAGTGGCGATGTCTAGATGCGTGCTCGGCTCGTCGAGGATCAGCAGATGCGGCGGGTCCAGGAACAAAAGCGCGAGTGCTAGACGAACGAGCTGCCCACCGGAGAGTCGTGCGATAGAGGTATCGGAGACTGTTCGACCAAACAGTCCGACGCTAGCTAAGGACTTCCGGGTGTCTTGCTCTTCCAGACTGCTTCCATTCGTCTTTGACCGCTCGAGCATCAGTGACAAAGCCGTGATCGAAGCATCACCCTGACCCAACGCAGCGAGCTCGTCGACCGAGTTCTGGGAGTATACGCCAATCTTGAGCCGTGCGTAGCGCTCAATATTGCCCGACGCGGGCTGTACAGCACCCGTAAGCACTTTCACGAGCGTGGACTTGCCCGCGCCGTTGAGTCCCACAATGCCGATGCGGTCGCCTGGGTGAACGACCAGATTGACTTCCGCTATAGTCGGCTTCGCAACCCGGGGATACCGATACGACACATTCTCCAAACTGTTCAACGAGCTCTGGAACCTCATCTCCGGCGCCGGCGGAAACCTGAGCGTCACACCTTCCTCCTCCTTCGGCACGGTGAGTTCAGCTCTGCTTGTGAGATGATAGCCAGTGAGATCGCGGTTGAGCTTGAACCTCGTCCCTTTTGCACTAACTTCCATTCCAGTCCTGTCATCGAGCTTCTTCTGTCGGCTCTTGGCCTGTCGAAGTTTGTTGTCATCGCCAGTCTTCTTGCCTTGCGCCATGTTGTTAGCGACAGTCTTCTTCATATGCTCGACTTGCTTCCCCTGCGCTTCTTTCATACGCGTCATACGGAGGATCTCGTGGCGGATGGATTTGTCGTAGGAGTCAAGATCGCCGGAGTGGTACATCAGCTGTTTCTCCCGCAGGATCATAAGCTCTTCGCAGGTACCGTTGATGAAGTCGCGGTCATGGGATACTACCAGAACTGCGGTTTTGGGAGAAGTGTCGGCTAAGGTGTGCAGGTACTTCTGTAGCCAGATGATACCTTGCATATCGAGGAAGTTTGTCGGTTCATCCAGGATCAGGAGGTCTGCCGTTTGGACCAGCGCCGCAGCTAGCAGCGTTCGCATCTGCCAGCCACCAGAGAGGGTGGCAATATTGCTTGCTAGCATGTTCTTCGTGAAACCAAGACCAGATAAGATGGTCTTGGCTTTGGCAGGTGTGTCTTGAGCAGGAAGAGCATCAAGCTCGTTTTGCAAATCGAGCTGTAGCTGTGTGGCCTGCTCGAGCTCGGTCTCCATACCACTGGCTTCTGAATCCAGATTGAGTGCTTCCAGTCGCGTGGTCGCATCATCTACGTCCTTCTCGCTCTGTCGTAGGACTTTTCGTACGTCGTAGCCTCTCGCGCCGCTGCGGAGTCGAGCAGCACGGTCGACTTCGAAAAGCGTCTGTTTCGTCCTCTCGAGTTGGATCGTACGCAACTTACGAACAGTCTCAAGTGCATCAGTACTGTTCAATGCATCATTGATCTCTAGTACCTATCAGCCACCAATACCACCCTTCTAGACAGAGCAACCTTACCATCAAGCTCATACACCAGGCGATTCCTCACAACGTCACAGCTTCCCACATACTCCACTACAGTCGCGTCCTTAGTGCTCGGCATATACGACTTCGACTCTCCAGCATCGTTCTCGTCATTGAATTGTCGCATTGCCGCTACCCGAAGATTGTCGGGTAGAGCTGGAATCAGACGTTCGGAGATGGCACGGAGTACAGTAGATTTGCCAGTACCGTTTCTCCCGATAAGTGCCAGCCTCGCACCAGGCTGGACACCGAGATGTGCATGTGACAGGAGCTCGAGGCCATCGGGCTTGGCTTTCGATGACTTCGTAGCCTTGCCAGCAGTGGCTTCGCCATCCGCGGTGCGACTAACGAGCGAAATATCGAGGTCCTTGATGTCGATCTACCAGATCATGAGTCCAAAGGCTCTCTGGAGGGAGTCCCGTTGGCAGATGTGACCTACCTCTCGCAGCTCCGAATCCTGAGCGATATGAAATCGCGTCTGCTGACAAGCAACCTGAATCACACCGGTTTCGAGTCTGGAGAAATGCATCGCGAGCGTGCGCTACGGAATCGAGGAGTGACCATGACCTACATCTTTGTATTCGTCCGATGATCGTCGGTACACGGTACCGTTGACAACGGTCCCTGGATGACTCATGATGGCTCGACAGAACATTGGAAGAGAGGTGAGTTGAGCTCCGTTGAGCATGCGATCACATGTAACTCAGCGAAGCTTGCAGCACGCCATGCTGATCGAGGAGACTTCCATCGCCAAACCCGAGACTGTGCGTGTGTACGAATTGATAAACTGTGGTAGAAATGCAGTCGAAGTCTAGAAGTCTCGGACAGTCCGTGCACGCAGACAACGCGTGCACGCTCTTCACGACAACAACGCGCTCTCTTTATTACGCGATAACTCAACAACCGCCACAGCATGGAGGCTGCCCTTGAAGAACTAGCATCTTCAGGTGGTGGCAATATTGCTGCTACAGCCAGGAAGCATGGCGTGCACAGGAGCACCCTTAGCAAGCGGTTCAATGGAAAAACTAGCTCGCTGGCTGAGGGCATTGAATCAAACAGATTTCTCAACAACGAGCAAGAAGAGACGCTTATCAAATGGATGGCAGGGCAATGTCACCTGTGTCTTCCACCAACAACAGCTCTTGTCAATAGCATGGCAGCACAGCTCGCAGGACGGCAGCCTTCAGCTCGCTGGACTTCAAGATTTGTTGCAAGATATAGACATATCCTTGACAGTCGATTTCTCAACACTCTTGATCTCTCACGCCACAAGGCTGACTCAAGGGCTTCCTATAAGCATTACTTTGCTACTATCAAAGGCAAGATGGAGGAGTATGAGATCCAGGCCGAGAATATCTACAATATGGACGAAAAGGGCTTTATGATAGGCCAGCTACAGAAGAGTCGAAGGATCTTCACAAAGTCGTCAGATGAGCACAAGAAGGTCATCATGGCAGGCCAGGATGGCTCACGAGAATGGATCAGCACCATTGTCACAATTTGCGCAGACGGGAGCGTTCTATCGCCAGCAGTGATCTATAAGGCTGCATCTGGTGAGATTCAAGACTTGTGGCTTGACGGATTCGAGCCTGAATTGCATCACTGCCTCTTCGCAGCTTCACCAAATGGCTGGACGTCTGACGAGCATAGTGCAGCCTGGCTTGAAGACGTGTTCAATAAGGAGACAATTGTGAAGGCTCGACGTCGATGGAGGCTGCTTTTTGTCGACGGCCATGGCTCTCACCTTAACCTCAACTTTGTCAATCGATGCCTAGAGCTCAAGATCTTGTTGGCGTGCTATCCACCTCACTCTACGCATAGGTTGCAGCCCTTGGATATTGGCTGCTTTGCAGCTCTGGCCCAGCGATATAGCCATACCCTTGACGAGCACATCAGAGCTCAATTTTGCTTCACAGGCATGAAGAAGAGTGACTTCTTCAAGCTCTTCTGGAGGGCATTCAATCAGACGTTCAGAACAGAGGTTATTGACTCGGCTTGGCGAAAGGCTGGCATCCAGCCCTTCAATCCTTTGACCGTGCTAGACCAGCTGCCTCCAACTCCTAAGCAGTCACACATCCCTGAGCAGCCCATAATGTCCAGTCCAATCAGTGCGTTTGATAGCCCGTCAAATCGTCAGAGGATTAGAGGCAGCATTGGTCGTGCAGTCGCATGCAGTAGTCCTAGGACACAGAGGACTATCAAGAAGCTTGGCAGAGCATATTATCGGACGTCAGGCGATCTCAAGATTGAGAAGCTTGAGAACAAGCAACTGAGAGAGTCTCTAGCCCTTGCCAAGCGTCAGAAGAAGCGGCAGAAGCGCCTATTTGAGCAGCTGAGAGCTGACGAGCATTCTGCAACGTTGTTCCTAAGTCCATCCA